>JAJPUD010017134.1:0-19651 GCA_023553655.1 Myrmecobius fasciatus | reverse complement strand
CTTCTTAAAATAGCTGAAATACTTGATTCATATTTCTTTCTTTTCCCCCTTTTTAAAAATTTGTTTTATTTTTTCTGGTTATACATATATATTATTTTTTAAAATATGCATTTCATTATGAAACATTTTGGGAGAGAAAATCAGATCAAAATGGAAAAATCAGAAGAAAAAAAAGGGCACATAGTATTAGTTGATTTACATTCAGTTAGCATAGTTTTCTTTCTGGATACAGATGACATTTTCTACTCAAAGCATTGTTTTTTGTTTTTTTTTAAGCTTTTTATTTTTCAAAACATATGCATGGACAATTCTTCCACATTAGCCCTTGCAAAAATTTGTGTTCTAATTTCCCCTTCCTTCCCTTAAACCCTCCCCTAAATTACAAGAAGTCCAATATATATGAAACATAATAGAAATATATGTTAAATCCTCTTTATGCATAAATATTTATACAATCATCTTGCCATACAGGAAAAGTCAAATCACTCCAGGAAAAAAAAAAGAAAAGCAAAACAAAATGCAAGCAAACAAAAACAAAAAGAGTGAAAATACGTGTTGTGAACCACACTCAGTTCCTACAATCCTCTTTCTGGTTATAGATGGCTCTCATCATCACTAAACAATTGGGACTGTTTTGAATCTTGTCATTGTTGAAGAGAGCCACATCCATCAGAACTGATCATCATATAATCTTGTTGTTGCCATGTATAATGATCTCCTAATTCTGCTCATTTCACTTAACATTAGTTCATGCAACTCTCTCCAGGCCACTCTGAAATCATTCTTTTGGTCATTGTTAAAGAACAATAATATCCCATAATTTTCATATATCATAACTTATTCAGTTATTTTCCAATTAATTGGCATCCATTAAGTTTTCAGTTTATTGCCACTATATAAAGGGCTGCCACAAACATTTTTGCACATGTGGGTTCCTTTTCCTCCTTTAAGATCTCTTTGGGATATAAGCCCAGTAGAAAGAATGCTGGGTCAAAGGGTAGGCACAGTTGGATAACTCTTTGGGCACGATGCCAAATTGCTCTCCAGAAGCAATTCTGAAGCAGAAACCCATGGTTTGATCCATTCACAGTTCCAACAATAATGTATTCATGTTCCAGTTTTCCCCCATCCTTTCCAATATTCATCATTACCTTTTCTTGTCATCTTAGCCAATATGAAAGATATGTAGTGGTATCTCAGAGTTTTCTCAATTTGTATTTCTTGATCAATAGTAATTTAGAGCATCTTTTCATATGACTAGAAAGTTTCAATTTCTTCACCTGAAAATTGTTTGTTTATATCCTTTGACCATTTATCAATTGGAGAAGACTTGAATTCTTATAAATTTGAGTCAATTATTTATATATTTTAGAAATGAGACCTTTATCAGAATCTTTGAATGTAAAAATGTTTTCCCAGCTTATTGTTTCTCTTACTTTGTTGGCTAACAATTTGATTTTCCTATTTACCTCTTTCCTTTTTCTAATCAATTTAACTGAAGTTTCATCTATTTTGTTGGGTTTTTTCATAATACCAACCAATAAAAAATAAATATTTATTCATTCTTTTTTTGGCTTTCAGTTTCATTAATCTCGCTTTTTATTTTTAGAATCTCAAGTTTGGTAATTCAATGGGGGGTTTAATTTGTTCTTTTTTTTTAGCTGTTTTAGTTGCAAGCCCAATGCATTGATCTTTTCTTTCTCTCATTTATGCAAATAAGCATCTAGAGATATAAAATTTCCCCTCATAACTGCTTTGGCTACATCACACAAATTTTGGTATGTTGTCTCATTATTGTCATTCTCCTGGATGAAATTATTGATTGTGTGTGTGATTTGCTGTTTCACCCATTCGTTCTTTAGGATGAAAATATTTAGTTTCCAATTGTTTTTTGTTCTATTTACTCCTGGCCTTTTATTGAATATAATTTTATTGAATAATGATCTAAAAATGAATTTACTATGTTTGCCTTTGTGCATTTGATTTTGAAGTCTTTATGCCCTAATAAATGGTCATTTTTTGTATAGGTTCCATGAACTGCTGAGAGGAAAGTGTACTCCTTTCTGTCTCCATTCAGTTTTCTCCCAAGATATATCATACCTAACTTTTCTAGTATTTTATTTACCTCCTTAAATTATTTCTTATTTATTTTTGTTTGATTGATTTGTCTAGTTCTGAGAGAGTAAGGTTGGGATCTCCCACTATTAGAGTTTTGCTGTCTATTTCTTCTTGCAGCTCTCAACTTCTATTTTAGGAATTTAGATGTGACACCATTTGGTGCATATATGTTTAGTATTGATATTGCTTCATTATCTATGGTAAACTTTAGCAAGATATTGTTTAATTCCTTATCTTTTTTAATTAGATCTTTTTTTTTGCTTTTGCTAGATTTGAGATCAAGATATCTATCCCTGCTTTTGCTTTTTTTTACTTCACCCAAAACATAATAGATTCTGCTTCAGCCTTTTATCTTTACTCTCTCTATATAACTCTGCTTTAAATGTGTTTCTTGATAACAACATATTTTGTCAGTTCTGGCTTTTAATCCAGTCTGATATTCACTTCTGTTTCATGGGAGAGTTCACCCAATTCACATTCACAGTTAAAATTAGAAATTCTGTATTACCTGTCATTTTATTTATGCAAAATTATGCTTTTCTCTTTCCTTTCCTCCTTTCCATCTTCCCCTGTATTTTACTTATGAGCACCACTTGCCTCAAGCAGCCCTACTCCTCTATCACACCTCCTCTTTTCTTATACCTTTCCCTTATTATTTTTGTTTTGCCTTCTATTAGCCTCTCCCTTTCCTTTTTCTTTTCCCTCCAACTTTCCTATAAGGTGAGAGAAATGTCTTTGTGAATCCAAATATGTCTAATATTCCCTCTGAGCCAAATCTGATAAGATTAAAATTCATACAATGTTCACCCCCCTCTCTTCTTTCCCTCAGTTATCATAGGTTTTCTTTGCCTCTTCATGAGATGTTATTTACCTCATTTTACTTCCACTTTCCCCTTTGTCCAATACAATTCCCTATCTATGTATTTACATACATAATATATATATACATATATATACATATATTTGCTGAGGCAATGTGTTTAAGTGACTTGCCCAAGGTCACACAGCCATGAAGTATTAAGTGTTGGAAGCCAGATTTGAACTCAAGTCCCCATGACTTCAAGGCTGATGCTCTATCCACTACACCAACAGCCCTCTAGTTTGTTTTTATGTTATTGTTATAACAGTAAAATTAAATTATACATGCATTCTTTATGTAAGTAGAAATATAGTTCTCAAGAGTTTTTACCTTTTTATACATCTCTTTATTTTTTTATTTGGAGGTCAAAGTTTTTGTTCTGCTCTGTTCTTTTCATCAGAAATAAATGATCTTCTTTTGTTTTTTTTTTTTTATTTTTTTTTTCTTCCCTGAAATAAAATGCTCAGTTTAGTGGGGTAGTTTGTTCTTGGCTACATTCCAGGTTTCTTTGCCTTTTGGAATATCATATTTCTGGCCCTTCCATCTTTTAGTGTAGAAGCTGCTAGGTCTTGGCTAATCCTTATTATGGCTCCTTGGTATCTTTGATTTTTCATTTTTCATTGTTTTTCAAGAGGTGTTTGTTGAATTCTTTGAATGACTATTTCCAGGACACCAAGGCAGTTTTCTTTCATAATTTCCTGAAAAATTATACCTAGTTTTTTTTTTTTTAAATATGGTTTTCAGGAAGGCCAATAATCCTTAGATTGTCTCTTCAAGATCTGTTTTTCAAGTCAGTTTTCCCAAGTAGGTATATTACATTTTCTTTATTTTTTTCATTTTTTAAATTTTTATTGACTGATTCTTGACATCTCATTGAGTCACTCATTTTCATTTGTTTAGTTCTCATTTTTAGTGAATTAATTTATTCATTTACTTTTTTAAAAGTTTTTTTTTATTTGTATTTGGCCAATTGAATTTTTCAATGAGTTGTTTTGTTCTATGGATTTTTTCCCCATTGCACAAATTATGTTTTTCAGGGAGTTGCTTTTTTTTCCATTTTATTAAATCTATTTTATAAGGAGTTTTATGCTTTTTTCTCTTTCACTAAATCTATTTTTGTGTTCCCTTTCCTCAACCTTCCTGCAAAATTCTCATTTCCTCTCCCTATTTTTCTTCTAACTATCATTTAAGACCCTTTTTAATTTCTTCTAGAAGACACTTGTGTGATGGGAATTAATTTATATTATTCTTTGGGTCTTCACCTGGAGATGATATACTTTTAGTGACTTCAGATTTTAAATCTGTTCTCTTTCACCATAAAATTTTTATATGATTAGAGTTCTTTTTTAATTTTTTGCTCATTAAAAAAAAAGTTGAGAACTGCTTTTAGGGCAGATGAAATTGTCCAAGCTTCCTTTACAAGCATATGCTACAGAGAGCTGGGTCAATGCTGACTTACTTCCAGTGCTGGGTGGAATTGGCCAAGTCCAGTGAAATTCTGGCATTTTGAGGTGTACTATTTACCTTTTGTGTTTGTATTGGATGTTTTATACCTTCTCTCCATATCTAGTGGCTTGTAACTAGGACAGAGTAGCCAACACTGTTGTAGATTCCTCCCTGTAGATTCTCTAGCACACGGAGCCCATACCACCCCAGGGACTTTGAGCTGCCTGCACTACTGTCTGTGGTCAGCTTGCTTGCACTTGGGCTGCCTCCCTTTATGCCTGATTGAAACAGACCTTCTCTGGAGAATTTCAAGATTATCTTCTGCTGGTTATTTAAACTTTCAATATTCATGAGTTCTGTAGCTCCAAAACTAATTTAGAGGCTGGATTTACTAGTTAGTCTGAGGGTCATTAAAAGATCTAAGAAAAAGATGTGTGTCCTTTCCACCACCTTGGCTCTGCTCTCGGATTCCAATTTCTTTCAAAAAATTAAGACCTTTCAAAAATAGCTTCCTTTTCTTACCTGTTATTGCATATAATGTTATTTTTACCCACTATTTCCTTTTTCATCTCTATATTACAGAAAGAATTGGCCCTATTTCTTCTGAAGGTATACCTTTGTACATGTACTTTTGATACCTTTCTTTTTGTCTTCCTCTAGATTTGGGATTAAAAAGTATGTTACAATCACGGTCTCTACTTTGTTTCACTCACTTTCTAGTAAACACTTCTTTAGACTTTGATCAGTCTCATCTTCTTGTTACTTTACTGAGTCCTCTTGTACTTTATGTTACTTTACTGAGACAGCTTTTCAAGGTTCCTTTCTTGGACATTCATTAAATCCACTGAATAAAATATTATTTTCATGTATTGTGTAGTTTTATTGAATTGTTTTTCCTCCCTTTTAAAAATCATTTGTTACAAGTAATGACTTTTGTTGAGAGGGAAGAGCAGGAAAACATGAGGTTATCTGAGTGATATAAAAAGGTATCAAGATGATTTTTAAAATATCATGAGAGTAAGAGTATTAGATTTTTGCAACAATTTTAACAGTGAGGGGGAGTTAAAAGAATATAGTATTATATTTTCCAGCATTTGGTTTTATTATTTTTCATGAATAAATTGTATCTAATTATTTGTATTAGGAATAGAAATTTCTGTTTTCTCTCCTGAGTAGCCTAAGGCTCCCCTCAGAAAATATGTGGTGCAAGCCTTCCTTCTTCATCACACCCTGCTCCTAGTAGGGTGTATATTTAACAGAGTATCTCAAATACATGCATATATTTCCTTGGGATTATTGTACGTTCTTATAATGTTCATCATTCTGTCCTACTTTAATAGTACTAACATTTTGCTGTGTCTAAAATTAATGATACATTTAGTGTTTAAGAAGATGAGTTGAGGTATCTCTTGAAAATAATTGCAAGTAAAAATTATCCTTTCCATCATATATTCTACAATTTAAATATATATATATATACATGTATATATATATGTAATGGCCTAAAGAGCATGAAATATATATTTTATGTGAAAATTTTACCAACAAATCACAATGTTATTGTCCATTTCTTCTTTTAATTCACTTCAACAAAATTTCATAATGGTATATAGTTTATCCTTGTTTCTTGAAGATTTGCCTTTATGCCATGGAGCAAAAATTATGATAGATTCTATTCATTTAGAAAGGATTGGAAAATGAGCAATGAAATTAACTCTATGAGAAGGAACAGTTATTATGGATGAAACTGAATAATTGAGAGGCTGTAGAACATGAAACATGTGCATTAGAGCAATAAGTTCAGGCTAGCTTCAGGTGACTATAATGTACAAATCTAAGGATAGAACAATGAATTGGAAAATTCTAAAAATTCATTTAAAAGGATATCTAAAAAAATAAGAGGTGAGCGAGGAATGTACTGTGGGAAAAGAAAAATAAAAGGAATAATGGGGGATGGGGTAAATAATCTCACATTAAAGAAGCAAATAAAAGCTTTTAGAGTAGAGGACAAGAAAGGGGAGTAGCAGGGAAGAACCTTATTCTCATCAAAATCGGTTCAAAGAGGAAATGGCATACATACTCAACTGGATATAGAAATATAACTTACTAGGGTAAGGTAGGAAAGTAAGGGAAAGGGAATAGGTGGTGCTGGTTATAAAATGATAGGCAGATTTTTTTTTTTTTTTGGTGGGAGTAATGAGAAGCAAATCATTTTAGTAGGGATAAATTGAAAGAAGAGAAAGGAAAAAAAAAGAAGAAAAAATAATTTTCAGAACAAAATTACAGTTAGCAAGAATAATTGTAAAAAAAAGTTTCTCTGATAAAGACCATATTTCTCAAACATATAAAGAACTGAGCTAAATTAAAAAATAAAAAAAACAGCCACTACACAATTGATAAATGATTAAAAAATATGAACAGTTTTCAGATGATGTAATCCTAGTTCTCTATACCAATATGAAAAAAAAATGTTCTATTAACTATTAATTGAAGAAATGCAAATTAAAACAATTCTGAAAAACTACCACAGGCCTATTAGATTGATTAATAGAACAGAAAATAAAAAATGACTAATGTTGCAGGGAATTTGGAGGGGGGAAGTAAATGAGACATTAGTGCATCATTTGTGGAGTTTGTTAACTGACCCAACCATGCTGGAGAGCAATTTGAAACTATACAAAGAGCTATAAAACCATGTATATCCTTTCAATTAGCAATACTACTACTTATGCATCTCAAAAGAGAGAAAACAAATCAAAAAGAAAAAAGGACATATATGCACAGAAATATTTATAGCAGCACTTTTCTTGGGGCAGAAGATTGTAAATCAAAGGTTTGTCCACCAGTTGGGGAATGGTTGAAAAAATTGTAATATGTGATTATGATAGAATATACTATAAGAAATAATGAAGATAGTCTCATAAAAACCTGTAAAGATATCCATGAGCTGATGCAAAGCAAAATGTACTATGTACAAAGTAAGAACGATATTTTAAAATGATCAGCTGTGAATGGCATAACTATTCTTAGAAATACAATGATCCAAAACCTTTCTGACAGAGTTTTGATGAAAAAAGGTATCGATCTCTAAAGAAAGAACTGATAATGTCTGAATGAAGATCAAAGCATAATTTTTTAAATATTTTTTCTTGACATTTTTGTGATATGTTTTCTTTAGTTTATGTTTTCTCTCATAGCTTGACTATTATGGAAATGTTTTACATGACAATATATACACATACAAATATATCTGTTTTGTGTGTGTGTGTTTTATTTTAGTTTATAAAACCTGAATTGAATTACTTGCATTTTCAAAGAGGGGAGGAGACAGGGAGAGAATCTTTAACTCAAAGTTTTAAAAATTAATGCTAAAATTATTTTTTTAGTGTAACTGTGGAAAATAAAATTTTAAATAAGTTAATAATAAAATAAAGTAAAACAGCAAAGAAAAAATAAAATAACTGTAGACAATAGCAATCAAATTGAGGAAAAGAGAAGGAAAAATATCAGATTTTAGAAACAAAATACTTATTAAGCAAAAAGGATATTACATAAATGTTCTTAAGAGAAACGATGTATTTGGGTCATTTTACCTTTCCCTTTTTTTTCCTTTCTCTTCTCTGAATAAACCCTTTGAGAATAGGATTTCTTAAAAGTCACTCATCACTTTGCCCAAGATGACTCTTCTAAATAATAAGATTTACAATAGTTGTTCATTTTAGAGATTTCTCTATACTATTTCACTATACTAATGAAACAAGGATAATAATGAAAACAGTAATATGACAACATAAATGCATATTTTTGCTCAGCTGGCTTAAATACATACAAATATAAAACACGGAAACAAAATAAATGTTTGTTTCTTTTAATATATGAACTCTCATATAAATGAATTTTATTTTCATAATGAACATAATGTTATATTTCCTTTAGTTTATGGGAAGCCATTGAAAGCCACCATGAAGGGTAATGAATTCCCAATGCTAATATGTGTAGCAATGAGAAGAAAAATGAAACATAAAGAACAATAAACAAAATGACCAACAAGGAAAATTCTGCTTGAGGAACCAGAAAGAGAACTTTATTGGGACATATTTTTGTTATTTTTGAAAATTTTTCTCTTTTTTAAAATTACAGCTTTTTGTTTGCAAAACATATGTATGGGTAATTTTTCAACATTGACCATTGCAAAGTCTACTGTTCCAAGTATTTCTCTCCTTCCCTCCATCCCTTTTCCTAGACAGCAGGTAGTCCAATACATGTTAACTATGTTAAATCCATATGTTAAAACTATGACAAATCCAATATATGCATACACATTTAAAGTCATCTTGCTGTAGAAGAAAAATTGGATTTATAAGAAAAACAAAACAAAGCAAAAAAAAAAAAAAAAACCTGAGAATGAAAATAAAATGCAAGCAAACATCAACAGAAAGCATGAAAATGCTATGTTGTGGTCAACATTCAGATCCCACAGGTTTCTTCCTGGATATATATGACTTTCTTCATCACTGAACAATTGATTTGAAACATTTCATTATTGAAGAGAGCCATGTCCATGAGAATTGATCATCATATAGTCTTGTTGTTGCCATGTATAATGACCTGTTGATTCTGCTCATTTCACTTAGCATCAGTTCATACAAGTCTCTCCAGCCCTCTCTGAAATCAACTTGTTGATAATTTCGTACAGAAAAATAATATTCCATGATATTCATATACCATAATTTATTCAGTCATTCTCCAACTGATGAGTATCCATTCAATTTCCAGTTTCTAGCCACTACAAAAAGGACTGCCACAAACATTTTTTGCATATGTGGGTCCCTTTCCCTCCTTTATGATCTCTTTGGGACATTGCTGGGTCAAAGGGTATGCAGTTTGATAACTTTTTGAGCATCGTTCCAAAATGCTCTCCAGAATGTTAGAATCTGCTCACAGTTCCACCAATAATGTATCAGTCTCCCAGTTTTCCCACATCCCCTTCAACATTCATCATTTTTTCCTGTCATCTTAGCCAATTTGACAGGTGTGTAGTGGTACCTCAGAGTTGTCTTAATTTGAATTTCTCTGATCAATAATGATTTGGAGCACCTTTTCATATAACTAGAGATAGTTTTAATTTCTTCATCTGAAAATTGTTCATATCCTTTGACCATTTATCAATTAGAGAATGGCTTGAATTTTTATAAATTTGAGTCAATTCTTTATATATTTTAGAAATGAAGCCTTTATCAGAACCCTTAAATGTAAAAACTATATCCCAATTTATTGCTTCCCTCCTAATCTTGTTTGCATTCGTTTTGTTTGTACAAAACTATTTTAACTTAATATAATCAAAATAATCTATCTGGTGTTCAATTAAAAATTCCAGTTCTTCTTTGGAGAAAAATTCCTTCTCCACAGATCTGAGAGGTAAACTCTGCTATATTGCTCTAATTTGTCTATAATATCCTTATGTCTAAATCATGTACCCATTTAGATCTTTCTTGTTATGTAGTGTTAGGTGTGGGTCAAATCCTAATTTCTTTCATGCTAGTTTCCAATTTTTTCAGCATTTTTGTTCAAATAGTGAGTTTTTATCCCAAAAGCTGTGGTCTTTGCGTTTGTCAAACACTAGATTGCTATAGTTATTGCCTATTTTGTCCTGTGATCCTCTTCTATTCCACTGATTGACCACTCTATTTCTTGCCAGTATCAAATGGTTTTGATGACCACTGCTTTATAATATAGTTTTAGATCTGGCATAGGTAGGCCACCTTCATCAGCATTTTTTTTTCATTAATTCCCTTCATTCTTGACCTTTTGTTCTTCCAGATGAATTTTGCTACTATTTTTTTTTCTAAATCTGTAAAATAATTTCTTGGGAGTTTGATTGGTATGGTACTAAATAAATAAATTAATTTGGGTAGTATTGTCATTTTTATTATATTGGCTCGGCCTACCCATGAGAACTTGATATTTTTCTAACTGATTTGGTCTGATTTAATTTGTGCAGAAAGTGTTTTGTAGTTTTGTTTGTATAGTTCCTTACTTTCCCTTGGCAGATAGATTCCCTAATATTTTATACTATCAACAGGTTTTTAAGTGGAATTTCTTTTTATATCTCTTGCTGTTGAACTTTGTTGCTAATATATAAAAATGCTGATGATTTATGTGGATTTATTTTGTATCCTGCAACTTTGCTAAAGTTGTGAATTTTTTCTAGTAGTTTTTTAGTTGAGTCTCTAGGGTTCTATAAATATAAAATCATATCATCTGCAAAGAGTGATAATTTGGTTTCCTCATTACCTATTCTAATTCCTTTAATCTCTTTTTCTTCTCTTTTTGACAAAGCTAACATTTCTAATAAAATACTGAATAGTAATAGTGATAATGAGCAGCCTTGTTTCACTCCTGGTCTTATTGAGAATGATTCTAGTTTGTCCCCATTATATTTGATGCTCTCTGATGGTTTTAACTAGGTGCTACTGATCATTTTAAGGAAAAGCCCACTTGTTACTATACTCTCTAGTGTTTTAATAGGAATGGATGTTGGATTTTATCACATGTTTTTTCTGCATCTATTGAGATAATAATGTGATTTCTGTTAGTTTGATCATCAATATAGATGTTTATGCTGATAGTTTTCCTAATATTGAACCAGCCTTGCATTCCTGGTATAAATTCTACTTGGTCACAGTGTATTATACTGGGGATGACTTTCTGTAATCTTGTTGCTAATATTTTATTTAAGGTTTTTGCATCGATATTCATTAGGGAAATTGGTCTATAGTTTTCTTTCTCTGTTTTCACCCTACCTGGTTTAGCTATCAGCACCATATCTGTAAAATAGAAGGAATTTGGTAGTACACCTTCTTTCCCGATTTTTTCAAATAGTTTATATAGTGTTGGAATTAATTGTTCTTTGAATGTTTGATATAATTCACATGTAAATCCATCTGGCCCTGGAGATTTTTTCTTAGGGAGTTGTTTACTAGCTTGTTCTATTGCTTTTTCTAAAATAGGGCTACCTAAATAATGTATTTCCTCTTCTGTTAACCTGGGCAATCCATATTTTTATAGATATTGCTCCATTTCATTTAGATTATCAACTTTATTGGCATAAAATTGGTCAAAGTAAATCCTAATTATTGCTCTAATTTCCTCTTCATTGGTGGAATAGGACATGTTTTAATATTACAATAGGCTGAGAAAACAAAAACAAAAACAAAGAAACAACCCTATGCACTCTTTCTCTAAGGTTTTTAAAGATATAAATTAAATAAAATGCATAAAATGCAAAATAAATAAATTATATTGAAATATAATAATCCAAATTTGAAGAGGATAATTCTGGAAAGATGGAAGAATAGGTCAGTAAATGTCAAACTCTCCAAATTTCTTCCACAAATAAAATCAATCTATGCCCCAGGTTGATCATAGGCTGGTGAAACAAGGAAGACTTGGGGTAGAACAGAGGTCCTCCTGGAACAACTAAGGGGACTAAAGGAAGGCCTCCAGCCTTGGGTCCACTAGTGTGAATTGCAGATACCTACAGACTAGTTCAAGTGGGCACCCTGGAACTAGCTGGGCTTCTCCTTTTCCAATTCTAATATTCAAAGAAGTCTTTTTTCTTTTTTTAATACTCTGTTTCTCCTTTTCCAGTTATTATTTTATTTTCATAATCTTCTTGATTTTTTTGGATGGCTTTTATTTTTGTTTTTGTTTTTAGTTTTTTTCTCAATTACTCTGATTTTTAAAGGATTTTTTTGAATCCTATAAATTCTCTCTGGGCAGGTAATTACTCTTTGGAGTAGAAAATGCATTTTTTTAGAAAAAAAGTATTTCACTGTCCTCCTCTGAAGATGAACCTTAGTCTTCCTTATTTCCATAGCAAGTTTCTATGATTACATTCTTTCTTCTTAGTCAGTTCATTTTTATTTTTACTTTTAATGGGAAGTGTTAATACTAAGCATCTCTAATTCTGGGGTAGGGCAAATGGGACCTCTAACTTCCCTTCAGCTTAAGAATCTAACCTAGAATCCCAAACCAAAAGCTTTCTCTACTTGCAATTGGCCAGAGTCAACAGTGTCCCTGCTGCACTACCTCTGCACTCATCCTATATGCTGGCTCCTTCTTGACCAAGTTTTTATCTCAACAGCACAACTGGGCCTGCCATGCCCAAATTAGCAGAGGATCCCTTAGTTTAATTACTTACATTTCTATTTTATATTGGACAATTTCAGTCATTTATAAAATGTAAAGTGTTTTTCTAAAGATTTATGCTCTTATTGTGAGAGGCTATTATTCGATAGCCTCTCAATTCTTCCAAATATATGATTCTGATTTACTTAAATTATGATTTTCTTCCTCCTTCATATCTTCTTTATTCTATTTCCCTGACTATTGTCTTACTCAGTTGGCCATGAATCTACCCATAATGCTAACAATATCTACCACTATACAGATTCAATTTTGTGATAGTTTCATATTTCCCAATAATGGTATTGTAAATAAGAACACACTCCTTCTAAAGATAATGATAAATGTTGGAGGAGATGTGGGAAAACTGGAACACTAATGCATTGTTGATGGCATTGTGAATGATCCAACCATTCTGGAGAACAATTTGGAACTATGCCCAAAGAGCTATAAAACTGTACCTACAGTTTGTCCCAGCAGTGCCATTACTGGGTCTGTATTCCAAGAAAATCATAAAGGAGGGAAAAGGACCCATATGTACAAAAATGTTTGTAGCAGGTCTTTTTGTGATAACAAATAATTGTGAAATGAGTAGATGCTGTTCAATTGGGAAATGACTGAACAAGTTGTGATATATGAGGGTAATGGAATATCATTGATCTCTAAAAATTGATGAACAAGCTGATAATAAAAAGATCTATAAAAATGTACATGAACTGATGCTAAGCAAAACCAGGAATGCATCGTATACAATAACAGCAAGAATGTGCTATGAAGCCAAATCTTTAAAGACTTGGTTCTTTTCAGTGGTTCAGTGATCCAAAATAATCTCAATAGACTTTGAACAGAAAATACCATCTGCATCCAGAAAAAGAAGTTAGGAGACAATGTAAATCAACACAAGCTATATGCATTTCTTTTTTTTATTTGTTTTTTTATCTCTCCCATGTTATTTTCTTTTTATTTTGCTCTGATTTTCTCTCCCAGCATGATTCATAAAGCAATGTGTATTAAAAATAAATAAATTTTCTGGAAAAAAGAAGCTCTACAGGCTATCCCAAAAGTCTTAGTGACATTTTAAGCTATAAAACCTTAAAACTAAGACTTTGAAACACCTATATATACTACATTACAATTTTAAGGGGAAATATATATGTATATATATGCAGATATAAATTATTATATAAAGTAAATAAAGGAAATTTTTATTCAGAAAACCATAACTTAAAAAAGTATTTAAAAAACCACATCCCTTCTGAAACACTGAAAAATTCTTACATTTCAGAAGTTTGCAAATATTCCTGCAAAGTACCACAATTAAATAAGATTTTGACCTAAAAGTCAAAATGTCCAATTTTCATTATATAGTTATGGTATATTGCTATGTCAAAGCCCTAGCAGAAAAATTTATATAATCCATTTAAGATAATTGTGAGATTTTGAACAAGTCTTACTTATTATATTCAGCACCACTTGTTACTATATTCCAGGGCCATCACATGAGGGAAAAATACTCTAGTTATTAAAGCTATTTTTGAAAGGATTTAACACAATATTCTTCTGCTTAGGCATGGGTGAAATTAAGTTTGTGATTACTGTAGCATGGCCTCTAGAGGGGAAAAAAAGGTGATACAAAAGCAACTTAATCCATTTTTATCTAAAGCACTTTAGTAATACATTCAAAAGATAGAAATCTTAGTTATTTCCTCAAGTATTTTAAACAAGTTGAAATCAATTCTGCTCCTCTTATAGCATGCTTTTATGAAGGAGGATACATTTGCAGGGAGTCTACTTAAAAATACTGTGCTAACAAGATTATGTGATGATCAACTATGATGGACTTGGCTCTTTTCAACATTGAAGTGATTCAAGGCAATTTCAATAGACTTGTGATGGAAAGTGCCATCCATATTCAGAGAGAGAGAACTATAAAGACTGAATGAGGATTAAAGTATTTTCATCTTTTGTTGTTGTTGTTTATTTGCTTGTTGTTTTTCCTTTCTTGTATTATTGTTTTTTTTTTCTTTTTGAACTTTTTTTTGTGTATGCAGCATGATAAAATAGAAATATGTTTAGAAGAACTGCATGTTTTAAACCTATATTAGATTGCTTTCTGTCTTGGGTAGATGAAGGGGGAAAGAGAGGGAGAAAAATTTAGAACACAAAATTTTGTAAAGGTTAATATTGAAAACTATTTTTGCTTTTATTTGGAAAAATAAAGTACAATAAAATATATGCATTCATAAAAATACTCTGCAAAGGAGAATGAAAATATATGATAAAAGGCATATGCAGTAAATAATCTGGATACTTTATATTAATAAAACTTTGGAACTGGGAGTGATCTTAGGGAGTATCTACTTAAACCATATTCAGTACAGATTTACAGAGTAATGGCAAAAAGTGTCATATCTTTTTAATAGTATTAACATTAAAAAATATAAGACTTCAGACTAAAGATCCAGAGCTCTTTTGACTAAACCATGCTGAAAAGTCACTTCACTTTTTGAGCTACATGTATATAAAATAAAAATAATAACATCTATATTTTTAGGATATATGAAAAGAATGTGTTTATGTGTGAGTATATATATGTGTGTGTAGATTTATATACAGATATTTACATATGTATGTGAATATGTTTCAGTCTTTTCTAACTCTTTGTAATCACAGTTGATTTTGGCAAAGATATCAGAGTAGTTTTCCATTTACCATTTCCTTCTCCATCTCATTTTTGCAAATGAGGAAAATGTGGCAAAAAGGATTAAGTGACTTACCCAGGGTCATACAACTAAAAGATTGTCAGCTCTTCTTGGTAAAAAGAGCAGAGTTGAATAAAATATTTGACTTTCAAAAACATAACTAAAAGTAGGTAGACATAGAAGGGAAATCAAACAAAACTTAATAAGGTTGGATTGTTTGCATTCCTATATAGGAAAACAATACTTATCTCTCATAAGAAATTTATTGTTTTTAGCGTAATTAGAGGGAGTATATATACATATCTATATATCTATATAGGTATATATAGAAAAGTGTACAAGTATTACTTGTATAAGTGATGATATCTAAAAAGATGAAATTTTAAAGGAGAGATTGATGTTCTGGGAGAAAGGAAAAGAGGGAGGTAGAACGGGAAAGATTATTACACATAAAACAGGTGAGAAAAAAATTATAATAGAGGGGAAGAAGGGAAAATTAAGGGAAAGTGAGTGAACCTTACTCTCATAAGAATTGTCTCAATGAGTAAATAACATACATGCTCAATTCGTTATAGAAATTTGTCTTATTCTACAGGAAAGTAGAAAGGTAAGGAATAAGAGGTGGGGCAGTGATAGAAAGGATAGAAGATTGGAAGGGAGTAGTAAGAAACAAACTATTTTTGAGAAGGGATCACTTGAAAGGAGTTAGAGAGAGGAATAAGCAGAGGGGTAATAAAAGTTAACAAGAATAACTGTGTGAATGAATTAAGGAATTTTCTTTAATAAAGGTCTCATTTATCCAACATATAGAAACATCAATCAAATTTGTAAAAAATGTGATTATCCATTGACAAAGAATCAAAAAATATGAATGCCTTTCTATAACTATATGAAAAAAGTTCTATCTCACTGTTGATTGGAGAAATTAAAATTAAACCATCCTACTACATAACTATTAGATTGGCTATTAGGACAGCAAAAGGAAAATGAAAAGTGTTGGAGGGTATGTGGGGAAAATGACACATGAATTCATTGTTGGTGGGGTTGTGAACTGATTTAACCATTCTGTAGAGCAATTTGGAACTATGCCCAAAAGGCTATAAAATCAAACATACCCTTTGACCTAGCAATATGGCTATCAAATCTGTATGTCTCAAAATAGAGATAAAACAAAAAGTGAAAGGACCTATATTTACAATATATATATATATACATATATCTCAGTTCTTTTTGAGGACAAAGAATTGGAAACTGAAGGGATGTCCATCAATTAGGAAATGACTAAATTGTGATATGTGATTATGATAGAAAGTTAATGTTCTACAAGAAATAATGAACAAGATGCTGTCAGAAGAACCTGGAAAGTCTTACGTGAGCTGATGCAAAGTGAAACATACCATGCACAAAGTGACATAAATATTATTAGATGATCAGCTGTGAATCACATTACTATTCTCAGTAATGCAATGATTCCATCCAACTAATGGGGACTTAAATAAAAAATGCTATCCATACCCAGAAAAGAACTGATAGTATATGAATGCAGATTGAGCCATATTTTTTTTTACTTTATTTTTCTTAAAGTTGTATTTTTTGTCTGTTTTCTTTCACTGACTTATTCACTGAAAGAAATAAGTCATTTGCCTGTTTGCTTTCTTTCAGAAGCAAAATGCTGGGGAGGTGGAATTGTGGAGGGCCACAGATAGTAGGTAACTCTGGGTGAGGTATAAAACCCTATAGTCCAGTAAAAGGAATCCAAATAACAGTGTCTGGGTCAGCACCCCATCTCACTGTAAGGGCTCTTAACCTTCCTGAAAAGTCTTAGGGCGGTGCCAACTTGTGGTGTAATTAAAGCAGAGTGATATCAAGTGGTAAACAGACATCTACACAATAGATAATTGTTTATCTGGTCTTCGATGTGCAGTACATAGTAAGAACATGTGTGGTGTCCTATAGTTATGTAAGGGTGTTAAGGTTTATAAGGCTGAGAGAATTTTGAATAAATGGACTCCATGTTTGACCATTCACATGAGTCATGCCTCTTCACTCCTCTTCTAAGATCAATGATCAGGCTGGTACCAAGATCCTCCAGAGAGCTACTCTGGACACTATAGGAGAAAGGAAAAGGTAAATTATTACTTGAGGAAAAAAAGATGGCAAGAAATATATAATTAGTAATTTTAGTTGTGAATGTGAATGGGATGAACCCTCTCATAAAATGGAAGTAGATAGAATACCAGTTTAAAAACCAGAAACCTACATTCCATTGTTTACAAAAAACATATCTAAAGCAAAGTGATACATACAAAATAAAGGTAAAAGGCTGGTGCAGAATCTTTTGTGCTTCAGTTGAAGTAAAAAAGCAAAAGATAGTAAAAAGTAAAGATAGAACTAATTAAGAGATAAGGAAGTAAAGTACATCCTACTAAATTGTACAATAAAGTAATATCATTAGAAAACACATATGCATCAAGTAGTATAGCATCCAAATTCCTAGAGAAGTTAAGAGAGCTGCAAGAATTATACTGCAAAACTACAGTAATGAGGAATTTCAACCTTGCTCTCTCAGAACTAGATAAACCAAACAAAAAAAAATAAAGAAAGAAGTTAAGGAGGTAAACAAAATGTTAGAAAACTTAGGTATGATAGATCTTTGGAAAAAATTGAATGGAGACAGAAAGGAGTATACTTTTTTTTTCTTGGCAGTTCATGGAACCTACACAAAAACTGACCATATATTAGGACATAAAAATCTCAAAACTAAATGTAGAAAGTAGTAGTAGAAATGCACTTATGCCAGATTATATTTTTTTATAAAGCTTTTTATTTACAAAGCATATGAGTGCTTTTTCTACATTGACCTTTGCAAAAACTTTTTTCCCCAAGCTTTTCCCCTCCTTCCCCCCACCTCCCACCCCTAGATCACAGGTAATCTAATACATGCTAAATAGGATAAATTATATGACAAATACAATACATGTATACATATCTATACAGTCATCTTACTGCACAAGAAACACCAGATTATGATACAATAAAAATTACATATAATAAAAGACCAGGGGAAAATAGACCAAAAATTAATTGGAAACTTAATAATATGATCCTAAAGAATGAGTGGGTGAAACAAGAAATCATAGAAACAATTGATAATTTCATGCAAGAGAGAATGATAATGAGACAACAAACCAAAATGTATGGAATGCAGTCAAAGGAGTTCATAAAGGAAGTTTTGTATCTCTAAATGCTTTCTTGAATGAAACAGAAAAAGAAGAACAATGAACTGTCCATGCAACTAAAAAAGTTAGAAAAAGAACAAAATAAAACCCTGCCAATTAAATAAATTTGAAATTCAGAAAATAAAAGAAGAGATTAATAAAAGTGAAAGTAAGGAAACTATGGAATTAATAAACAAATAAAGAACTGTTTTTATGAAACAACCAACAAAATAAAGCTTTTAAAATTTGATTATAAAAAGGAAAGAAGAAAGGTCAAGAATTTCAAGGAAATTAATGAAAAAAATGCAAATGAAGATGGCCAAGCTATACTAGACTTAAAACTATATTTTAAAGCAGAGATCATGAAAGTCATTTGGTATTGACTGAGAAATAGAATAGTTGACAGTGGAATAAGTTAGGTTCACAGAACAAAATAGTCAATGATTATAGTAAATTAGTGTTTGACAAACACAATGACCCCAGCTTTTGGGATAAGACTTCAATATTAGATAAAAACTGCTGGGAAAATTGGAAATTTGAATGACAGAAAGTAGGCATTTACACACACCTAACACTGTATGCAAAAGAATTTCAAAATGAGTTCATGGTTTATCCATAAAGAATGATATCAGCAAATTAAAAGAAGAAAAGATAGTTTGCATCTCAAATCTGTGGAGAAGAAAGGACTTTGTGACCAAAAAACTGTAATACATCATTAAATACAAAATAAGTAATTTTGATTACATTAAATTAAAAGTTTTTGTGCAAACAAAACAAATGCAGATAAGATTAGAAGTGAAGCAATAAACCAAGAAAAATAATTACATCAAAGGGTTCTGATAAAGGCCTCATTCCCAAAATATATAGAGAATTGACACAAATGTTTAAGAATTCAAGGCATTTTCCAATGAACAGACAATTTTCAGATGAAGAAATTGAAACCATTTGTAGTCATATGAAAAGGTACTCTAAATCAGTATTCATCAGAGAAATGCAAATTAACACAACACTATGGTACCACTACACACCTCTTACTTTGGCTAACATGACAGGAAAAGATAATGATGAATATTGCAGGGGATGCAACAAAATTGAGATACCAAAACATTGTTTTTCAACAA
>JAJPUD010017133.1:22500-32142 GCA_023553655.1 Myrmecobius fasciatus | reverse complement strand
GGGTTTTCTTGGCAAAGATAGAGCAGTTTGCTATGTCCTTCTCCATTTTACAGATGAGGAAACTGAGACAAACAGGCTTAAGTTACTTGCCCAGGGTCACACAGGTAGTGAGTGCCTGAAGCCTAATTTGAATTCATGAAGATGAGTCTTCCTGATTCCAAGCCCATTCTCTAACCACTTCAAGACCTAGATGTCTAGGTAATTGGCCTCAATGAAGGTGTTTGACAACATGACTGAAAATATCATGCTAAAAAGCATGGGAGCAAGTACATAGCCTTGTTTCACTCCATTGGTGACTGGGAAGCATTGCCCTGGGCAATGTCAGACTATCCTGATAAATTTCTCTGGGCAACCGAATTTTGACATAATTTTCCATAAGTCGTCACTACTAACAGTATCAAAGGCTTTGGTCATGTCTATAAATATTGTATACAGACTTTTGTTTGTCCTGGAATTTTTCTTGGAGTTGTCAGGCAGCAAAGACCATATCAACTATTCCTCTGTCCGTTCTGGCCCACACTGGCTCTAAGTAGATGACCTTTTTCTAGGTGTAGGGTCAGCCCATTAAGGAGGATCTGGCAAGAATCTTGCCAGCAATAACTAAGAGAGGAACTCTCATACACACACTGTGATTGTCACCGGATAATCTATTCCCTTTACCTTTATAAAAATGGACAATGGGGGCATCGTTGAGCTCTTGGGGAATAGACCTCCTTTTGCCATATAATCAGGAAAATTTTAGTCACCTTTAGTTTGAGCAATGGACCCCCTCCTCCACCTTGTGTAACTCATCTGGAATAGAATCAGCACCCAGTGTTTTATCACACAAAAAATTGTCTAATGGCATCCAAAACTTCTTCATCAGTTGAAACTTCAGCTAGGGAGTGATTGATTTCAACATGAGGTAAACAGTCAATGGCTTCAGCATTGATTGATGATGGTCTGTTGAGAACTAGGATCATGTCCTTATCACTAATCAGCATGGCACCATCAGTACTGAATATTTAGATGAAACATAGGTCTTTGGCCCATAAATAGCCTTCAGTGCATCATAAAAATGCTTCAGATCGTTGCTATCAGCATAAAACTGAATTTCATCTCCCTTCTTACTGAGCCAAGAATCTTGTATCTCTCCAAGTTTCAATGGTACGTTACTTTTGATAGAATTTAATGCTATCTAACTGACTACCCAAATGCCTTAGGATAACCTCCTCAGGTTCTTTCCCTAACTCTGTCTTCTTCTACAGAGGGACATGCAAGCAACCAGAGCCAGTTCAGGACAAGGTGCTCCCCAGAATTCCTTTGCTACAGAAAAGAGAGCCTTAGCTTACAGAACAGAACTTTTTTGTATTTTCTGCCACCTGGTCCCCTCTGAAAGTATAGGAAACAGATAAAATAACATTTAGGCAACATTGGTCACTGGATTTTATCATAGCTAAGTGAGAAGAGGTCTTGTACTTGGGGTAGAGAGTGGAGATAGGTAAGCCCATCCTGTCCTTGTGGATGAAATTATTTCTATGCTTGCTGTAACACATTCTTTTATTCCATGCATATCCATGAGACATTGAGTCAGGCACTGAACCTCAATACATACTGTGTATATTTATACCTAGAGTTATTTTGGTAAATGCATCACAAACAGTTCTCAGAAGCTGGGATAAGGAAGTAGGAATGTGCCCATGGTACAACTTCAAGCTTAATCGGAATTATTAAATTTTAATCCATCATTTTCTCAACTCAAAACAATCAACAAAACAAAACTGAAAAGTTTTCTGATTTTTGAGGTATATATATATTCACACTGAAAATGTAATAATCTCTTATAGTGTTAAAGAACTAGCTCCAGCTAGTCCCTGTAACCTTGTTTCTCTCCATTCTGTTCCTCCTCCCTGACATCCTCTCTGCTTTCCTTCTCTGTCTCCTCTCAGCTTCTGCCTCTCAACTCTCTGCCCAAGTTCCCCCTTCCAAGACTTCCTTAAACCTTCTAGCCACACAACTCTCTCCCTCCTTTGGCATTAATAGTATCAACAATTCATTTTGACAATTAATCATATATAGTCTTATATTATTATTTTATCTTTTATGGCACTAGTCTTGTTTTCTCAACAAAATTGTATATTCCTTTAAAGATAGGGATTCATTGTCTTTCTCATAACACCAAGTTAACCTTGGTTGGGTCTTTTATATATTCTTCTCTCCTACTCCCTAATTCATATCCTAAATATTCATGACTAATAGGAAAGATTAGTATTCCATTAGATTATCCCGAAACCTGGGTAATTAATAACTACCTACTATATACCAGACACTTGGCTAGAGTTAGATCCTGGTATAAAAATACAAAGAATACAAAAGATTCTTCTCTCGTGGATTTCACATTCTAATGAAAGACTACAAATATATTTTTAAAATTTAGAGAATAAATACTGCATACTTAGAAATGGAGGGCACTAGCAGTTGAGAAATTCAGGAAAGCCATCATGGAAAAAGTAGTGTTAATCTGCATCTTGAAGGAAGATAACTTTAGAAGAAGGATGAATGTATTTTCCATACATTAAAGAAGTCCAACGTAAACTACAAAAAAGAGAGGTACCTTGTATATGGAACAAAGAAAAGACCAGTTTACCTGAATGGCAAATGAGAAGTAATGTCCATTGAGTTTGAAAAAGGTTGTGACTAGGTTGTGAAGAGTTTTACAACTGAAGAGATCATATTTTATTTTAGAGGCAATAGGGATCTTTACTGTAGTTTGCTGAATAGAAGAATAATTCAATTAGATCTGGTCTCAGGGGAAATTACTTTGACAGCTATGTGGAAGATGCATTGTAGTAGAGAAAGGCTTGAGGCAGGGAGACCAATTGGAAGACCACTGAAGAATTCTGGACAAGAAGTGATGAGGACCTGGGCTAAGGCAGTGGCTATATAAATAAAGAGAAGGAATCAACAGCAAGAAATGTTGTAGAGATAGAGACAGCAAGATTGACAATTAACTGGGTTAAGAGATAGTGAGGAATGGAGAAATAATGCTGAAGCTATAAATCTTTGATACAAAAGAATTGTGGTGTCTTGAATGAAATTGGAAAAGGTGTTAAGTGGGGAGCAAATATGAATTCTGTTTTAAATGTGTCAAGTTTGAGATGCTTCTGGGATATTATTTTTGAATTGTCTAAAGGAAAGTTGATGATGCTAAAATAAATTTTGAGAGATAATGGGGCTGGATTTATGGATCCAGTGAATCATCTAATGACAAAACCCTTGGGAGCTGATGAATTTACTGAGAAAAGAGTGTAGAGAGAGGGAAAAAATGCAAAAGAATGAATAGGACAGAGCTTTGGGGTAGGGAGTGTGATCCATAGGATGATCTCACATAGGAGTCTGAGAAAGTCAAGTAGAATGAGAGAGGAGTGTCTTAAGATAGGTAAATAGGTAGAGGGAATATTTATTGAACATTGTACTAAGCATATATAAACCAAGAAGAAAAATGGTCCCTGTTCTCAAAGAATTTTTATTCTAATGAGGAAAGACAACATATAAAAGGGGGCTGAAAAACCAGGGAGTGGGATGGAAATATCCAGGCAGAGCCAGAAGAAAAGTGAATGTAACTAGCTTGAGTTCTTCCTTAAATGGTGGTTGTGGTCTGGGATTCACTAGTTGGAGGAAGGGGATACAGGGATACAAGAAACCTCCAAAATTAAAATGATGGGTAGAAATGAAAAGTTCCTAGAAAGGAGAGAATAATCAGAAGGAGAGGGGTTCAGCAGCTTCAAATACAGTATAGAAAAATGAGAAAAGACCATCAGATTTGGCTATTAAGAAATGATTGGTCACTTTGACGATAACAGTTTTAGTTGAGTGATGAGGTGGGGAAAAAAGATAAAAGATGGTTTTAAAAAGGGATTACATCTAAGGACTTGGTTCAGAGCCAAACTCCAACCCTAAGCCTTTTAGAAAGGTGAAGAAACTCACACCCTATCACTGGTTTTTAATTTCTTAAATGCATGATGAGTACATTAATAACTTAAACTACTTAATCATTCTCCCTCTCATCTAGCCATTCTGCTACAGAATCTGTGCTCTCTTCTTGGGTAAATACTACACTTTTCATTCCTTATCCCAGTTCTCAAAGTTGTTTTTCCCATTGACTAAAACATCTCCCCAAGTGCCAGCAAATGACAGTTGGAAAAGTCAAACTGCAAATATTTACTGATGTCCTTCAATTTTATATTGATTCTATCTCTGTCTCTTTTTTTTGTCTGTCTCTATCTACCTCTCTCTGTTGTCTTTATATATATATATATATATGTGTGTGTGTGTGTGTGTGTGTGCATGTGTGTATATACACATATATACATACACATATGTATATATAAATATATCTGTTTATGTATATATGTGTATAAATAATTTTATACAGCTCTGAGAGGAAAGTAAGGCAAATACTAATATGCCCATTTTATATGAGGGGCACTGAGGTTAACCTCAGGAATGTTAAATTACCTGCAAAGATCAAACGGGTAATATAATAGGTGACAAAGTCTGGACTCAAACACAGGTCTTCCAACTTCAAGTTGTTTCACACTATATTAAATGGATATAGTCTTCTACTTGACTCTACTAAGTTTTTCACCATTCTATACATATGAAATCAACTGTTTTATCAGTTAGTCAACAGTTATTTATTAGTCACCTACTTGATTCCAGGGACTGTACTAAGCAGAAAGTTTCAGTTAAATAAAAAAAAAGAAAGAAAAAGAAAATAAAAGAAAAATAGATTGTAAACTGAGTTTCCCCTTGGCTATGAGGGACACAGAAGAAAATAAGATCCCTGCTCTTGAGAGATGAATTCTTTCCCCCTGTGACTCATACTTATATCTTTATCCACACCAGCACCTCCACTTATAAATCATATAATACTTACCCTTTTTCCTTTCTGCCTGTGTATAAGGGAACTCCTGAAAAAGGTGTTAGTGTTATTGTGCTATGTATCTTCCATGGTGTGTTACCTGGCTTGCACATATACCAACAGCCAATGGTATTAAATGTTTTATGTGAGTGGTAGGAATAATGGTGATGATTCAGTCTCCATCCAGATAATCAGACATTCTCTAAATTTCAAGTGGCAGAGAGTTACTACGAGACCCCTACTACCATCTTGAATTTGTGTATCTGTTATTCCCTTGTTCTGCCTAAATCATCATAGTGTCTAATGTTCTTATCACACTAAAGTTTTCACAACCATAATCTCATTTGATCTTCATGGCACCTCTGTGTGGTAGAGGGTATAGATAGGAATATGCTTGTTTTAAAAGAAGAGCCTGAGACCTAGAAAGATCAAGTCTTCCAGATTGCCCTGAAAGACGGTGGGGAGGTTTACCCAAATAGAGCAAAGAATATATCAGTCAACCAGTTCGTTTTTTCAACAGCTGAGCATTTACAGTATGGTTGACACCATGCCAGATACCATAGAGAATGCGAAAGGAGAAGACATGGTTTCTGCCAAGAACAATACAAAAATAATAGTCAAGGGCTCAAAATTAAAACCCTAAAAGAGTTTGAAGAGTAGGGAATCAAAAGTATAGTTGGGAAAGGCTTTATGAAGGAAGTGAGATGACTTAGGTTTTAGCTTCTGGTAGGAAAAAAAAAACCATGATACCCCTTAGCATGCTATAGAGTTAGAGATTAGTTTATTTTTATTTTATCCACTTCCTGACTTCCAGGCTAGATTTCTGTCCACTAGATCAAGTGATTAAACTGCTACTTGTGAGAATATAAGCTAGTTATTTAACCTCTCTGGGCCTTGGTTTTTCACATATATAAAATGAAGAATTGGGATTAGGTCAGTGATTCTTAACCTGGAATCTATGAATTTGTTAGGGATAGATAGATAGATAGACAGATAGACCGTATTTTAATGTAATTGATTCTTTCTTTTATCCCATGTATTTTATTCATTTTTTAAAAAAAATATTCTGAGAATGAATAGGTATCACCAGACTACCAAGAGGATCCATGACATTTAAAAAAAAAAAAAGTTTAAGAACCCCTGGAGAAGTTCCCTTTCAGCTCTGAAATCTATCCTTCCATAAATAAAATCCTTTTTATTGTGTTCAAAATCAAACATTGACAAAAATGGACCTGAAGCTGCTCATGACTAAGCAAGAGTTCTTGTGCCAACTTGGCATGCTCTTTTGGGTGCATTAGCTACTCCAGCTCATCAGCAAGACTAATGGGCAGTAAAAAGTAGTTGCCAAGAACCTGCCATTCCATCAACAAGATCATTTAAAGGACTAATTGTGAAATGCTATAGAAAATTCAAGGTGGTGCAGCAGACAGCACCAGTCCCCGAATCAGGAGGACCTGAGTTCAAATCCAGCTTCAGACACTTAACACTTTCTAGCAATATAACCTTGGGCAAGTCACTTGAGAGAGAGAGAGAGAGAGAGAGAGAGAGAGAGAGAGAGAGAGAGAGAGAGAGAGAGAGAGAGAGAGAAGGAAAGAGATGGGGGGAAAGATTTTTTTTTAAAGAGAAAAAAAATTCAAGAGATAGGGAACTGGGAAAAGATACAGCAGACATGCAACAGAGGGCAAATGAACAGTGTATACCATGAGAAGTTATTGTACAGCTAGAACAGTCAGGCAAGACAACTTCATGGAGAAATGGCTAGGTCTTGAAGGATGCCTAGGAATTGAATATCCAAAGAAGATAGAGGGAATTTCAAGCAAGAGAAATGGAAAATGGTAAGAGAGAGACATTAGAATGGGTATGTTGTACAAGGAGCAGTGAAAAGACCAGTCTGATGGAATAGAAGTTTCCAGTATGGAAAGTGCTATCAGAATATTAAGTCCATCTATCAGTAAATATGTATTATATGCTAGGCACTAGGCACTATATTGAGCCCTGGTGACACAAATAAAGGCAAAAATACAATCCCTGCCCTCACAATCACTAAAGTTATGCCTGGGGGCGGGGGATGTGTGGAACAGTTCAGCAGGAACCCTGGGGAGCCCTGTTGGTGACAACAGCAGCAACAACAGCGTAACTAGCTTCTGGTAGGAAAAAGAACCATGCTACTCCTGTATCATACTATAGAGTTAGAGGTTAGTTTATTCTTATTTTATCCACTTCCTGACTTCAAGGCTAGATTTCTGTTCACTACATCAAGTGATTAAACTGCTACTTGTGAGAATATAAGCTAATTGTTTAACCTTATTTTATATAATAACCTTTATTATATAGCGTGTACTCTGTGCCAACTATTGTGTTAAGTGTTTTAAAATTATTATCTCATTGATCCTCACAATGACCTTGGGAGGTAGTACTATTATTATTCCCATTTTATAGATAAGGAAACTGAAGCATACAAAAGTTACCTACCTAGTGGACAGCTAATAACTGTCTGAGGCTGAATTTGAATTGAAGTCTTCCTGATTCTAGGACCAGCATCTTCTTCCCTTGACTTACAGGTTCCTGCTCTTCCTCAGATGTAGGATTCTGGTAGTATCCACTGCATGAGAGAAGACAATGAGGGTCTTCTGGAGGTGAGACTAAGTGACCTCGAACTGGCCAGAGAGTCTCTTAAGGAGCAAATAGTTGTGATTATGTTAGCTCCTGTAGAAGTGTATGGTAATGGTTCCCACAGGCAATGAGGTAGGCTGGGGGAGACTACAGCAGCCCACAACCCTACACTACTTAAACTAGAGCTTACCCACCACTATCTTTGACATACTTGCTATAATAATAACAATGTCTACATTGAAAATAGTCCTGCATTATCACAGCGTACTATTTTTCATTTTTTGTAATTTTTTCCTGAGACAATTGGGGTTAGGTGACTTGCCCAGGGTCACACAGCTAGGAAGTGTTAAGTGTCTGAGTCCAGATTTGAACTCAGGTCCTCCTGACTTCAGGACTGGTGCTCTATCCACTGTACCACCTAGCTGCCCCTCCCATTTTCTGTATTTTTTCATGTTTCTTTTTCGCTTTGGGTCTAAATCTTCTTTCACAATATGACTAATATGGTGATGTTTTCCATTTTTAAACATGTATAATCTATATCAAATTGCTTACTATCTCAGGGAGGGGATAGATGAGGAAGAGAAAGAGAAAATTTGGTAATCAAAAACATTTTTAATTGAATTTTTAAAATTGTTATTACATGTAACTGAGGAAAAATAAAATACTATTAAAAAAAAAAGAAAATTGTACTTCCATGCCACCATCTTTGATATACTTTGCTAGGAAGAATCATGTTCATAATTGTTCTGCTCTGTACTTCTGTCTTCTGAGTATATTTGGTCTTCATATTTTTGCTGTGCTCAAAGAATTTACTCTTGCTTTTGTGAAGGTAGTTTCTGTTGACCCCATCTGCCTTCCTGGAGAAATATGAAAAGAGTTTCAACTTAGGAAATCTTTTTTTGGGTACCCACTGTATGTTCAGTCCTATGTTCTTTTCTCAAAAATAATTGTGCCTGATGTGGATATGCCCTACTAAGAGTGGAGACTGAGTTTGTTAGATCTCATGAGCTAGAGAGTTCTGAGCCCCTATAAGAATTAAACTAATCAGATATATCCTCTGAATTCAGTAACAATATGGTGAGTCCTTGGGAGTAGGAGGCCATCAGGTTGCCTAAGAAGGGGCCCAAGTCAGAAGTGGAATGGGTCAAAGTGCCCATGAGTGACTGCTGCATGTCCAAATGAAATGAGAACTAGCCTCAAAAAAATGTGAAATAGTTTTAGATATCTAGAAAAACATTTTTTATTCTGCTGCTATTACTTGACATTGCTCAAGTTATGTAAATTCTACCCATTTTCCAAATTGTACCTTATTTAAATGAAGCCTTCCTTAACTTTTCCAGCCATCACTGCCTCCTTCCTGTGAAGTAAAATCAAAGGTCCTGAATTCAGATCCTAGGTTTTGCTATTTACTAGTTAGGTGACCTTGGGTTAATCAACCTCAGTTTCCTCACCTATGAAATTAGATGGTTGGACTAGATGTTTTCTAAGGTTTCTTTCTTTTCCAAATCTGTGATCTTATGAAATCCTACAGTTCTTAGAATCTATATCAAAGTTCAGGACTTAATGATTTCTTTATTGTTTCATGTCCTTACATTATGTTTGTCTAATTGTACCATAAATTCCTCAAGGACAAGAATTATGTCTTATATGTCTTTGTATCCCTATATTGTCCCTAGTAGTGTCTTACACACAGTAGGCACATAATTTGTTGTTGTTGAGTCTTTGCTTATCAGTGTACTATTGGATCTATCCACAGCTTATCAGTGATGGCAGTGTGGTCTATGCTGAGGCACTCTGGGACCATGTCACCATGGATGACCAAGAACTGGGATTCAAGGCTGGAGATGTTATTGAAGTAATGGATGCAACCAACAAAGAGTGGTGGTGGGGGCGGATCCTGGATGGTGAGGGCTGGTTTCCTGCCAGCTTTGTCCGGGTAAGACTTAAATTTTTATGTTCACTTGTGGCCATTACATCTGTCTTTGCTCTGTGCTCTTCCAGCATAAATAAATCAGGGAGTGATTCCTTCAATATCTGTTCAGTTTTCAATATACAAGAAATGTTCTCCCTTTAGTAATTTTGACCTGAAGTAGCACATGAAGATTTCTCTTTTTTTATGCTCTTAA
>JAJPUD010017133.1:0-17500 GCA_023553655.1 Myrmecobius fasciatus | reverse complement strand
TAATGAGCATCGTTTCCAGCTCTTACCAAAACAAAAACAAGACATACTTTGTATTTTTGTGTTGAATGAACAGAGAAATGGGCAGGGGAAAGAATGGAGAAAGAATATTGCATACTCCAGAATCCCTGGTTTTCTTGTATAACATAATAAAGGTCCACAGTTGGCTGACCTGATGTGTATTGACCTCTTCCTGATATTCAGGAAAAAAAGGAAAAAGGGAATTCTTTTTTTTTTTTTTTGCTTCATCCTTTATGCCCCAAAACTCTTAGCAATCAGCTATATTAGTATGAAATATTTATATACTTCCATGGCTGATCATCTACTAGGTATCCCATCATATGTTACTACTGACATTAGAATAATGTCACATATTTAACATCAGTAAAGAACAGTATATAATCCTTCATTAAATTTAGTATAGCTAAATTAAATATAATGGGAAAGGTATATGATAGGAATTAGAATAAAATAGATGGTGTATGTGTGAATGTTGTATATGTGTGCTGACACATGGATATGTACATTATATGTATACATGCATGTAGTAGTCACAGGAATATGTATATATGCAGAGGTATACACACATATACATAAATATGTATATGTATACATATATTTGTTTTTACATAAAATGTATATACATATATTTGTTTTATGTAAAGGCAGCTAGCTCAATGTCTATAAAGGGCACTTAGTCAAGAAAATCTGGATTCACATTCTTATATTTATCATTTATTAGTGCTTATATTTATTATTTATTAGTGCTTAGCCCGGTGCCTGGTACATAGTAGGTGCTTAATAAACATTTACTGACTGATTAACTAAGTGACCATGGGCCATTTATCTTTCCTATACTTATAAAGGTCCAAATTATAGATGTGTTGTGAGTTGTGTCATTTCCTACGTAGAATAATAATAACTAGATTTATACAGACCTACTATGAGCCAGGCACTGTGCTAAGTGCTTAATCTTGCTCTTCAGTTGATCTTCACAACAGCACTGGGAGGTGGAGGCTATTATTATCATCCTCATAAAACTGAGGAAACTGAGGCAGACACTTGCTAAGTGACTTGCTCAAAGCCCTAGAAGCTGGTAAGTAGTTGAGGCCAGATAGTGCTGCTCAGCCACAAGAAACCCTAGGTTCTTGACATACTGGTGTAACTATGGGCTAATGCTTGTGCACTGACGTTGTTATACATATGGCTTGGGACTTATTAATGGCATACTTGCATGAGTGGGCATGTGTGTGTGTGTGTGTGTGTGTGTGTGTGTGTGTGTGTCTAGAGAAAGTTGTCTTCTCCCTATTCCACTGGGCCCCATTTGTGCATGATAATCCAGGTCATAAACAAACCTAGAGTTGTCCTGATAAATGTTTAACAGCTGGTTCTCCTTGTCCTCCAAAAAAAAAAAAAAAAAAAAGAAACATATACATGACATACTTTTACATTTAATCTGCATCATTAACATTTTCCCAAAGTCTAAATAATCAACCAACAATAAATCAAACCCTGCTTTGTTACCCATTTCTGAATAGCAGTCTCTCACACTAACATTTGGCTTTTCTGAGCGGGTTCCATCTGCAGCACGCCCCTGAATATGCCCCAGCATGTGAAACCATTATCCTGACAATGCTGTGAATTTCAATTTAGCTTCGGGTCAACCAGGATGAGCCCATGGAAGACTACCCTGCTAAGGCGGAGGACGGCAAAGAAGCAGACACTGGCAGCATGTCCCGGCGCCAGGGCACAGCCCAGACCAGCAAGGATCAGATGAGGACCAACGTAATAAATGAGATCATCAGCACTGAGAAAGACTACATCAAACACCTTAAGGACATCTGTGAGGTGAATGGATGGGGAGGTGCCCTAGGTACCAGCCAGGAGGGATCACTAGCTCTCAGTTCTGAAAAGGTCCAACAATGACTGTCCCCTCCTAACTTTTAGAGTAGGCCTGAAAGTGATTAGGAGTCAGAAAACAAGCCCTGGCCTTGTCTATATTGCCTCATATTTTTATAGTATTTTTTTTATTTTTCAAGATACATGCAAATTTAGTTTTCAACATTCACCCATGCAAAACCTTGTGTTCCAAACTTTTCTCCCTCCCTTCCCTACATCTCTTCCCCTAGACAACAAGTAATCCATTATGTTAAACATGTGCAATTCTGCTAAACACATTTATCATGTTGTACAAGAAAAATCAGAACAAAAAGGAAAATAAAATGTGCCTCATGTTTTTCAAAGCTCAAATGGCCTGGGCTCTCACCCTCACTTTGCTATGAATTTGACTTGTCATTTTTCTTCCTTTAACTTGAGTTTCCTTGCAGTAAAATATAAGGCAGAGCTAGCTGATTTCTAAGTTTCCTTTTCATCACTAAAAACTCCATGATCTCATTTTATCCAACCCTGTGAAATATATCGAACATATATCATTGTCCCATTTGACAGTCTGAGAGATGAACCTGTCCCAGATCATCTAGCACACTAGAGGCAGAGCCAGCACCAGAGTCTTGGTGAACAGTACTGGGATTTCTCCACAATATTCCACTATTGCTTGGAGTTCAAAGTACAGTTACCCAAGCAAACATTTCAGCCTTCTAATCCTGTGTCCTTAGAATCTTAGATACTGAGCTAAAAGAAGGACCTCAGGAGCTGTTGAGTCCATTTTTCAGAGGAGAAAAGTGCAAAGCAGATTGACCTTTTAAAAAAAAAAAACCTTTTCATTTAATCAACTGTCTTGTTTTATGTTGCTCTGTGGGTTCTTTTTTTTTTTTTAAGACACATTACTTTTATGAATCATGTTAGGAGAGAAAAATAAGAATAAGAGAAAAACCATAGAAGAGGAAAAAAATAATAGAAAAAAGATGTGAATACCACATGTGTTGATTAACATTCAATTTCAAAAATTCTTTTTCTGGATACAGATGGCATTTTCTATCTAGAGTTTATTGGGATTGCCTTGGAACAGATTGGCCTTTGATTTGCCCAAGGTTGTATAGGTACTAAATGAGATTTGAACCCAGATCCTCTGACTCCAGAATCCTCAGTAAAGGGAACCTCTATCATGGGTGCTGACATGGATTGTATCCCAAAAAAAAATTTTTTTAATGAGACCTGATTTCTTTTTTCGTTCCAGTCTTAGTCTCTCACACACTATCCATGACATTGATTGGACCATCGAGGGAAAGGTTGGACTCTTTTTGTCTTTATGAAGGCTTCCTTTGGGAGCTTATTTCAGTTCCTTGACTCATTTTATGATGTTGGCAAGTCACTTGAAATCTCCATTCTCACTTTCCTCATCTGTAAAATGAAGGATTAAATTCAATGTAGTATTATACCTGGTGACTTAAAGAAGTACATATCTAGGGCCATCACAAGCCATCTGGTTCTATCCTTTCATTTTACAGATGAGGCCCAGGGAAGTGAAGTGATTTACTCACACTCTAAGTAGCAGAGATGAGATCTAAGTCCTTTTCAGTTCTGAGTACCTCAACCTATGTTTTTCCTTCATCTGAGCAGACAAATCCAAGGTCTAAATCATACAGGCCCTCATGCTTACCACAGGACTTAAGTTCTCTCCCCTTCTATATTTCATTTATACAGTAAACATTTATCAAACACCTATTATGTCTGTGGGGGGTATAAGAAAAGGAGGAGATTCTGAATTATCAGTGTAGCCATATTTCTAGAATAGATAGGTTTTTCAATAATAAGTAACATCATCCACTTTTGGAACAGCAAACATTTATTTGCAAATTAGATGGGAAAACAAGATGTATAAATGTGAAAAGATACTTGAGCTACTTCTCAGTACTCTACAAATGTCAAAATGAAAAATGAATGGTAGGGACAGAAAGTCTGGACAGAAAAACGGGAGTTCGAAGGAAGGAAGAAATCTTTGGAAGCTGGAGTGGTCAAGGAAAGCTTTGGGGGAAGGGAAGCAGAGCTCTGGCCTAGAGTGGGCCCTGGCTCCCAGGCCCTCACCTGTCTGTCTCACCCACAGGGCTACATCAAACAGTGCCGAAAGCGGGCAGACATGTTTACAGAAGAGCAGCTGAAAACAATCTTCGGGAACATCGAGGAGATTTACAAGTGCCAGAAAAAGTTTGTGAAGGCACTAGAGAAGAAGTTCAACAAAGACCACCCCCACCTAAGTGAACTGGGCTCCTGCTTCTTGGAATATGTAAGTGATCAGGCTGTTATTCATAAGGAAATACTTTCTCTTTGGAAACCAGGCTAGCTGGTCTTGTGCTCAGAGGTATGAGAAAAGGTCTATGATCTGGCAAATTAAGAGAACAATACAAACTTTGGAGAGAGTGTGAGTGAATATAGCATGCAGCAGATCCAGGTCACACCGATTTCACCTGCCTCCAGTCAGCAGTATGTGAATAGGAGCAAAAGAGGTGAATGGGGAGAGTGATCCAAGGTTAGTTTCCTTATTGCCCGTTTTGTGGACAAAATGTTTTCCAAAGACTGATTTCTGCTGTGGCCAAAACACAGAATTGTGTCAGGAAGACAAATGTAAAAAAATTGTAATAATTAATAGTCCTATCTCACTTCTCCATGGTACTTCTAACTTTTTCAAAATACAGTAATATTTGTTAACTTTTGTTCCAAAAGTGGATGATGTTACTTACTATTGAAAAACCTATCTATTCTAGAAATATGGCTACAATGATAATTCAGAATTCTGGCCTGGTTCTTAATGGATAATGCTGCATGGCACATCTCCTTATAGTGCCACAAAAACCAAGTACCCTGGTGGCCCCCAACACCAGTCTTAGAATGAGGCACTGTACTACCAACCATATACTGAGTAATACTAGCTAGTATTTATGTAATACTTTAAATGTTAGGAAGCACTTGGCAAATATTTCATTCTATGAGCAGAACTAGATCACTGTACTGTAATGGCAACAAGATTATACAAGGATCATTTCTGATGGAAGTGGCTCTTGTCAACAGTGAGATGGTCCAGTCCAGTTCCAATGGTCTTGTGATGAAGAGAGACATCTACTCTCAGAGGACCGTGGGAACCGAGTGTGGTTCACGACATAGCATTCTCACTCTTTTTGTTTTTGTTTGCTTGCATTTTGTTTTCTTTCTCATTTTTCCTTTTCAATCTGATTTTTTTTGTGTGTGCAACAAGATAATTGTATAAATATATATATATATATATATATATACTGGATTTAACATATATTTTAACATGTTTAACATATATTGGATTATCTGCCATCTAGGGAAGGGGATGGGGGGAAAGAGGGGAAATTTGGAACACAAGGTTCTACAAGGGTCAGTGTTGAAAAGTTATCCGTGCATATGTTTTGAAAATAAAAACCTTTGGGGCAGCTAGGTGGCACAGTGGATAGAGCACCAGCCCTGAAGTCAGGACAACCTGAGTTCAAATCTGGTCTCAGACACTTCCTAGCTGTGTGACCCTGGGCAAGTCACTTAACCCCAATTGCCTCAGCAAAAAGCAAAAAAAAAGAAAAAAAAGAAAAAAGAAAAGAAAAACCTTTAATAAAAAAATAAAAGAAAACAAGTATTTCATTCTAGCCTCTCAACAACGTTGGGAAGAATAGATGCTATTATTATACATTTTACAGTTGAGGAAATTGAGACCAAATGAAGTTAGGTGAGTTGGCCAAGGTCACACAACCAGTAATTGTCGAAGGCAGGACCTGAACTCAGTCTTCCTGCCTCCAAGTCCAAGTGTACCACTTCCTTGCCCTTGTTGTGCATCTGCCTGCTCCATCACATCAATTGAAAACAATCTTAATATACACTATGCTTTTTTTTCCTTCCTTGCAGCAAAATGATTTCCAGATCTACTCAGAATATTGCAACAACCACCCCAATGCCTGTGTGGAACTTTCTAAGCTGGCCAAAGTCAACAAGTACGTGTACTTCTTTGAAGCCTGCCGGCTGCTCCAAAAGATGATTGACATCTCCCTGGATGGTTTCTTGCTGACCCCAGTGCAGAAGATCTGCAAATACCCTTTACAGCTGGCCGAGCTGCTCAAGTACACAAATCCCCAACATAGGTAAGCTGCCCATGGGTCCAGCACATTGTATTTGGTGTTGCTGTCTGTCAGTTCTTCTGCCATCCCCAAAGCCATGAGATCCAAGGCTACCTGGATTTCAGTTAAGTATCCCCAGAGAACAGCACTCACGTGGACCACTTTCCTGATGAGATACTGGCAGGATCATTGAGGGATGGGGAGATGATGGTCGAGACCAAGGCTCTGGTCTCATTTCCCAGCCAGAGGCATCTAGGAGCCACAAAGTTCAGAGCACTGGACCTGAATTCATAGTCAACTTCAGAACCAAGCCATTTAACCTCCTCTGCCTCAGTTTGCTCATCTATAAAATGGATCAGTAATGGTACCTACCTCCCAGGATTACTGCAAGGCTCAATTGAGATAATATTTACAAAGACTTTTGCAAACTTTAAAGCATTGTAAAAATACTAGCTATCATTATCACCTACCCAATTGTCTTGCTCTTTTTGACTTGTGGTAAAGAGTAGACATGGTTGTACCCATCAGGGAAAGTGGAAAGATATCTTGGGAGACAGCCAGCCTTCCCCCTGGGCTTACAGTCTCTCTCTCTCTCTCTCTCTCTCTCTCTCTCTCTCTCTCTCTCTCTGTCTGCTACTTGTCAAGCTTGGAGCAAGGAGTGAGCTCCTAAAGACTCTGTCTAGGGATCTTCAGCAGGGTAAGATTAGTTGAGGCTCTATTCTCAGGAGCAGGAAAGAATCCAAGTAAAGCTAAGGTAGCTGGGCTGTAAGGGGTGAGCAGGGTGTTAGTGGAATGGAGACCAGCTCCCTGGTACGGACAACCGGTGCTTCATGGTTGTATCACAGCCCAAAAAAGGTTCAGTGCTCTACCTTTGTGGTCTCTTGGGGTCATCCTGATCTGGGGGAGCTAAAAGTATCTGCAAGAGGAATTTGTAATAAGGAGTCCATTTAGGAAAGGCATTAGGAACCACAGTGACCCTACTCAAATCCTAAGTCCCAAGGGATGTATGTTCTATCTAGACTCACATACACTATTAAATTTTGCTGTGTTGTGTCCCAACCATTTAGCCTAGGTCAATAAGCTTCCATAGCCCCACCTCTGTATTCCCTTACCTGATGGACAGGAATTTTGCTGACAATATTCACCGAGAATCAGGAAACTCTAGATTTAGTTCTTTTATGTCAGTCTAATTTGGCTTTTGTTGAGCTCCCAGTTATCCAGATTATAGGTTATCCAGGTGAAAAAGTAGATCCTCTTTCCTTCTTTGAGGCAACCGATGGAAAGGAAATATATTATTTATTAATTTCTCTGGTGAATTTTGTGGTATAAAGGTATCAATTTTAACTTTTATCCAGAAAGAGAGGTAGGATTATCTATGTCTGTCTTCTTCCCATATAGCTTGGATAACTGAGTCAATTAGTTCTCAAAACACTAAGAATTCCATGAGAGTGAAATGAAGCTAAGAAAGAGAATAAGACTATGCCAGCTGGAATAGAGTGTACATGTTTCAGAGAAGGAATGAGACACTGAGTTTGGAAGGCTCAGGGGAGGACCTTAAAATCCTTCCTGAAAAGTTGAGTTTGCATATGGTGTGTTATAGGGAACCACTGAAGGTTTTTGATTAGGGAATTGACAGATAATGAGAAAGGGCTCGAATTCTGGTGAAACTTCTCCCAAAGCAGAAAAGGTCCTTTTGTTTCAATGGGCTGTGAATTTTCCTGATTTGGCTGATGTTTCCAGCCAATAAAGTCTCTCTTCCTAAAGATCTCAGGAGAGCTTCAAAGTGGAACAGTGAGTAAACTATAAAATATTAGATAGAACACTGAAGGAAGGAAGGAAGCATTTAATAAGCATCTGTATGTCTCTGCTCAGAATTCTATAAGTATTATTTTGTTTGACCTTCACAACAATCCTGGGAGGTTAGGAGTATTATTATTCCCCTATTATAGATAAAGAAACTGAGGCAGACCGGGGTTTAAGTGACTTGCCCAGGGTTATACAATTAGAAAGTATATAAACTGAATTTAAATTCAGGTGCTATTATTATTCCCATTTTATACATAAAGAAATTGAGGCAGGCCAAGGTTTAAGTGACTTACCCAGGGTAATTAGAAAGGATCTAAAGCTGAATTTAAACCTAAATCCTTCTGATTTAGAGTCTCTGCCCTATCTACTGTGCCACCTAGCTGCATTACACATAAAATCTGGAGACCTGGGCTTAAAATCGGCCTCAGGTGCAAATCACTTTTCTTCTCAGAGAAACAGTTTTCCTATCTGTAAAAAGAATGATAATAATACTTATACTACCTGAGAAAGAACTAGGCTCAAAGCCAGGAAAAACTGCATTCAAATCTTGCCTCTGAGGCACACTGGCGATGAACTTGGACAAGTCATTTATTCCTCGGAAATCTAATCTGGATAAATCTCAGAAACTTTAAGTTGCTAAAAAGGTGTCAAACTACATCAATAGAAACAGTTTCGTCAAATGAAAGTTTCCCTGTAGCAATGAAATCACAGTTCTAGGCCCTGTCCCTCTCCATCTCATGGATTTGTTGCAAAAAAAGCATTTTGCAAACCTTAAAGAGCTATGCAATTGTGAGATTATTGTTATTTATTATTATTATTGAGGTATTGGGGGAAAATAATATTTTATAGATTTTAATTTCCTACAATTATGAATATTACTGGCATGTTATGCACTTCTAATGACATCTATTTTACTTTAGGGATTTCAAAGATGTAGAAGCTGCCTTAAATGCTATGAAGAACGTAGCCCGGCTTATCAATGAGCGGAAGAGGAGACTTGAAAATATAGATAAAATTGCTCAGTGGCAGAGTTCAATAGAGGACTGGGAGGTAAAAAGAACAACTAATCCCTCTAAGTGAATGCTTCTTGGACGAGGAACCTCAGATGCTCAGCCTAGTTAAAACTTTATTAAAGGAGCAACCAGATTATCCCAAAATCTAGTTTAGAAATTGTCTTTTCCCCACATGACACTTACAGCCTAGTGGAAAAGTCAAGATATAAAGGTCATACTGCAATACATGTCAAATATATGATGGTTTAATAGGGAACTCAGTCAGATGTCAATGATTAAGATTCAAATCAACAACATTTATTGAACATTTTTTCTGTGCTCTGTTCTAGGCATTCTAGCAAAGCCATGCTTTGTGCTTCTGTTTAGATTTCTGTTTTTATTATGAGAAAAATAATTTCCTCTCTATGTTCATGTGGTAGGTAATTGCTGCTAGACATTTATTTGCCATAGCACAGAAATTATAAAGATAAATTGATTATGTTCAAGCATAAATTCAGGCCTCAGAAAATCTGAACAACCATGAGAATTCAGACAAGGCTTCTTCTAGGGAAAGCTGTATCATAATGACAGAGCAATCTTATATATTCCTCTTAGACTACAAAAGTTAGAGACAATAGATCTACAATCCTATATTTTCTTCAATATCATAAAAGTTGAAAAAACTTAGTTAAACATCAAGTCATAATTTCATCCATCCCCTAAGGAAACAAACCTCATCAAACAAATTCTGTAAGTAAATTAAATCTGGTACATACAGATTAAACTACATCTAGAGGGTTCACAAATAGGATGACTGAAAAGGATTTACAAGCCAAAAAGTCAGAAACTGTAGACTGTACTCCTTTGGTTTCTTATCTAAAGAATGTTTAAGGTTCCAAGTAAATGGTCAAGTCCTATAATTTTTTTTTTTTGGGGGGGGGGTGGGGAGGTGGTCAGGCGAGGTTTTTATTAAAACAGACTCTTAGTTAACCAAAATTTGTTGGAGGAATGGCCCTGAGGCCTGAATAATAAAAGGAAATTTAAAATTCCCCTAATAGTTTCCAAGGCTAACTGCTCTTTAAAATAAGCTTTCTAGCCTTTATTAAGTCCATTAGCATACTAAACTTGGTTTGGGTATTAAATGTAAATGCATTTTCCAAAGGCAATTTCACTTTCACATGCTAACAGGGCTTTAAAAAAAAAAAGTCAGAGTTCTTAAACAAATAAATGGTTGTGCTTGAGAACAGGAAGTTAAATGGGAATGGTTTTGTAATTGTTCCTCTCACATAGCAGACATTAGCTGATTGATAAATATAATCCATGACCTTCTGTTACTGCATTTGTGCCTCTTAATGGAAAGGTGATGACAAAAAATGTACTAAGATCATGAAGGCTTTTAACTTTTTTTTTTCCCCTGCTTGTCCATTTTTCCATCTCCTATATATCCCGAGCTTGAGCAGCAGCTCTAAACTAATTATTCACATTACACTGAACATGCTATTCTTCACTCTGTGGTGAAAGTTCCTAGGGCTGAAGGTTTCTTTGTTATTCAGAAATGTATTTCCATGTCTTCAAGCCAAAGGGTCCTCTACAAAATTGTGAAACTAACAAAGTTTCCCCCTCCCACCTCCCAGTTCCTGGGGCCCTCATGTTGCCCTTTGGCTATTTAGAGACCCTTCCACAATCCCCAAAAAGACTCTTTCCGCTAAGCAGGCAGGAAGACTTCCCAGCCATGTTTTCATTCCCATAAGATCCCAAAATCACCTAGCCAGAGGGTCTGGGAGAAGATGAGGAGAGAGAGAATTAAGTCCCTAGTAAAAGAATTCACCGGAAGACTGGATGACTTTTAACATCTTGACATACTACCTACCCTCCAGTCCCCTTGCTGGGAATGTTTGCATTTTTGAAGAGCAATCCAGAGTAGGTAGTGTTTGGTTTTTTAAATGATGCTTTAATGGTCTCATTTCCAGTACCATGACAGGTTAGATATTGACCAGGGGAAGGAACTACCCAAAATCCATCATCACATCAGAACAGCTTCTTGATCAACCTATGCAGATTTACCCCATATAGATAGCATACCCAAATTTTAAGTCTACCCTTTACTTGAGATGTTCTTCATTTCTTCAGCTTCAAGTTCAAGCAAAAATTCACCTTTTGTTAATCAGCTTATTTATTGCCTTGACCCAGTCCTGTTATTAAAAAATGTCACTTTTCATATGAAACAAGGAAGGATTGCCATTTGACAGAATGTAATCACATTCTAATTTATGTATTTAGATTGGAAGGGGTGTAGGAGTTAAAATCTATGGGAGAGATTTGTGGTTGAGAAGTTTCTTGGAGAAGGTGAGAAAGGAAGCGTGGTGATTCGGGGCTCCCATTTCATTGAGCCATTGTTTGGGCCTTCATGATGGGAAGGGAGGAGTGCCTCACAGTTCCCTTTTTCACCCCCAACCAGGGTGAAGACGTCCTTGCCAAGAGCTCTGAACTCATCCATTCCGGTGAATTAACCAGAATCTCCCAACCCCAAGCCAAGAGCCAACAGAGAATGTTTTTCCTCTTCGACCATCAGCTTATCTACTGTAAAAAGGTAATTGGGGCTCTAGATCTATACTAGTCAAGTGATCTATTCCTCAGAGATAATCAGCCTGCTGACTTTCTAGTAGACTAAACAAATAGCAGGCCAATTAGTCAGAGAAAGAGCTTGTTAGCCCCATTCTAGACAGCAGGGGAAGTTGCAAAGGAGAAGGAACATGGCTCCTAACCTCAAGGTGTTCACAGTTTATTTGAAATGAGACATAGTATTATAGGTAAATAAATTTAGAACTAGAAGGGACTAGAAGGGACATAGATCTAACCCATTCAGTTTATAGATGAAGTATTAAGACTCAGAGAGGTTAAATAGTTTCTTATGGTCACATAAGTAAGATAATGGAAGAACTCATATTCAGCACACTTTTCACTGTCTGTCAAAGTCAAACAGTTAAATAATGGTATGAGATAGTAAATGCTAGGAGCCCAACAAATGGTGTAGATAGTAAGCACCACTGTAGTTTGGAAAAAAGAAAAGATCAGTGTGAGCTGGAGTAAAGAAGGAAGGTTTCATAAATGAGAAAGAACTTGAGTTAGGTCTTAGAGGTAAGATTTTGAAAGAAGGGTATTTCAGGCAGAAGAAATGATCTAAGCCAATGGGTTAAACTTCAATTGAAATGGATCCCTGAAAGCTACTTACTGACTTAGAAAACCACAAATTAACATGATCTGTGTTGTTGTATTGTATTTTTGTTTGTTTGTTAAACATTTCCCAATTACATTTTAATTATGGGTCAGTCTGCAGGGGCCAATTTTGTCCACAGCTGAGTTTGACACCCATAGACTAAGCAAAAGACCAAAGGCTAGAATACATAAAGTAAGGCCAGGTGGCTAGGATAACAATCTCATAAAAGGAAATCAGAGATAAGGTTGGAAAAGCCAGTTAATTATTAATTAAATAATTTTCTTAGTCACCCTTCATTTCTTCATCTGGCAGACTGAAGGTATCTAACATTTTTCAGTGGATGGTCCTAAATATGTACAGAAATACCAATAAAATAAAATAAAATAAAATGGAAGAGGGTCTTGCTTTATGCAAACCTCTTGGTGGAATCTGTATTAACTTATAAACCACATAATAGGGAAAAGCCATACTGATGGACCCATCTAGACAACCCATACTCAAACATGTCAGTGGATATGAATATGAAGAATATTTATATCACATAAGAACATTTTTCTATTATGAAGGATTAAATCAGTTACAGGCATCTCTTAAAATACAACTTAGTGGATTTAAGTATTTGCTTCTAGATCATTAGCTTCTTATCAACACTAAAGTTAAAAGAGCTTCCCACCTTTAAAGGGGAATCTGAAAGTTTCTCAGAAATGAGAGAGTAAGATAGGGGGAATAGTATTTATTCTAAGAAGACATGCAGCATAGAATGAGCACAGGATTTAGGAGTCAAGAGTGACCTGGATTTTATTCCTGCCTCTGATATTTACTTAGTGGTGGGCTCATGAGGACCTCACCAACCTGTAACTTTCTAAGCTTGATCTTCAACATGGGAACAATTAGGAGTTCAGAGTATTTATCTCATCAGATTTTTGTGGGAATCAAATTTGATTCTAAAAATCATAATGATTTTTAGAAAACAATGTAAATGTCAGTTATCATCATTACTGCCTTAAAGGTAACATGGAACATATTTTTTGCATGAAGCAAGGCTCACCCCAAAACAGACTCTGAGATTCTCTCTGAAATGTCTCTTAAGCTATTGTATCTGTCCTGGGGCTCAGTTTCTGTCTGTGCACACTATAAGTCACATGCTTAACTCTCTGCTATTCCCATAGAAAAAAATTCCAATTCTGAACATGATCAGTCAGTCAACCGTAAATATTTATTACTATGTCCTTAAAATTGTTCTAGGGTTTATGGGGTAAAAAATGAGGTGTCCCTAAAAGTTTTAGTATAGTTTAAATCTTTAGTAGCCTAAAACTACACTATGACTCTTGGGATACTGTGTAAGAATAAATAAAGACCCCAAATCATGAAATAAGTAGTATTTTATTTAATTTGTTTTTTATTGCTATCATAAAAAGCTTCTCTGATCAGGTCTTCCTCTGGTCACTGAAGATAATACAGGATTTTTGAAGGTTTTATCAATAGAACTTAAGTTATCATGGGTCATAAAATCTTAAATTTAGAACCTTAGAATTGTATGTACAGTGGAAAGAACACTGGCTCTGGAGTCAATTCTGGGTGTCAAATCTCATCTCTGTCAAATCATTAAACCTCAGTTTTCTCATCTGTAAGACTAAGATTCTAACTGGAGGCCTGTGAGATGATAAATAAAAGTTTCAGTGAACATGAAGAGTTGTAAACATTTAAGATTAGTTTTCTTTTTCTTAGGAGATGCATCAGTTTAGCAGTTTGGTTTGGGGATGTAAATATTAGAGGCAGGAAAAAAAAAAATAAACTTTCACCCAACAAGTGAAAAGCATCTGCTTGTAAGAATCTGCAGAGCTCAGAAGCAGCATGGGCTAGTAGACAAAACACAAGACTTGGAATCAGGAGACCTGGGTTCAAATTAAGGCTTGACATGATCTTAACTTCAGTTTCCCCCATCAAAATAGGGAAAATGATACTTGTTTCTACCTCACCAAGCCCTGTTAGTATACATGAGAAAAATAGCTCCTACCTTTGATTTCTGACTATGGAAACCAGAAGATCAGACATTGAAAAGTAAAATGAATCTTGGAGACATTTGGTCCACTTTGCAGTGGAGGAGAATGGGACCCAGAGAAGAAGGCCCAAAGTCCCACAGAGGCAGAATTAGGATTTACACCCAGGTCCTCTGACTCCAAATCTGGAATTCTCTCCACTGCATCCCAGTGCTTTCTGTAGGAATGACACATGAAAAGACTCACTTGTGAATAAGAAGCGAACCTACTCTTCTGTGTAAAATGCCCTTGTATCGAGGGCTGGGCAGGCACTAAATAATCAGGTGAGGTTACTCAAAGTTAGCCAATTCTGAGGCAAGTCACAAAGAATGTGCCCCCAATACCCCTGCTGTGCATGTCTTTCAGGACCTTCTCCGGAGAGATATCCTGTACTACAAGGGCCGAATCAACATGGATGACATGGAGATTGTGGATTTGGAAGATGGGAAAGACAAGGACTTTAATATCAGTGTCAAAAATGCCTTTAAGCTCCATTGCAGTTCCACTGATGAAAGCCATCTATTCTGTGCTAAGAAACCTGAGCAGAAATTGCGCTGGCTCAAGGCCTTTGAGAATGAGAGGAAGCAAGTCCAGCTGGACCAGGAGACAGGTGTGATTCAGCTCCCATCCCCCCCACAACGGGCACACATCTGCTTCTTAGTCTACACATCTTTATTAAAGCACCCACAATGTGCTCAACTACCATGTCACTCTCCTACTCAAAGCTTCCTCTTGCTTCTGAGATAAAATAGGAGCTCCTCTGTTTGACATTTAAGAAAGGAAATAAGCGTTTATTAGCCACAGTGCCAGGCACTGCCCTGAGAATACAAAACAAAAAACACAAGGTTAGAAAAAGAGAAAATGTTCCCATATGGGCTTAAGGCGATTATAGGGGGAAGTGCTAGGAGCTTGGAACAGGCTAAGGTGGGGAGGGGGTAATCAAGAAAGACCTCATGTAGGAGGTAACTACTGAGATAGATTATGTGGTATAGGATATAAGTACTTGAGGAACTCGAAGGAAAGAAAAATCAGTATGAGCTGATGGTAGGAAGAAAGTCCTCCTATGGGAAACCAAGCCAGTCATGCTAGGGAAGGGGAAACAAGAGAATTTAGATCTATATAATCCACTAAAAAGAGATGGTTCTCTAGGTAGAGGGCCATCAAGGAATCAAGCTTCATCTATTCTTTCTTATTCCAAGCATAAAAGAAATTGACAGTGTTAAAGTATAATCAATAATATCTTTCTACATAATTCTCCTGTGGTATATTTTTAAAGTGATGTATTCACAAATGTTTGGGTTAAATACAGCTTTTTAGAAGCTTATTGACTGTGTCAAATAAGAGATGCTTCTTCCTTGTATCAACTTTTTAGTTTTCTGAACCTCAAACTTTTCATCTGTAAAAATAGCCATGTTCATAATTATTTGACCTTACCTCAAGGATGAACGTTCTCCTCAAGCTGTAAAGCACTATGCAAAGATGATGTAAGGTATAAGAAGAAAAAGCTGCACAAGAAGATAGAAGGGGGGGAAAAAGGAAAATTGAGGCTGCTTAGAAATGAGGAGAAATGTGGGGGTCATGGAAGATTATTTAAGGCATGCTGAAGCTGATCCAAAAATCATACCTCTTGATGATTTGACTAAGATGAGGTCTCTCAAGAATACCTACTGAATTCCTCTCTATTTTCCCTCAGGCTTCTCCATCACAGAGGTACAAAAGAAACAGGCCATGCTGAATGCAAACAAACAACAATCCAGTGGGAAACACAAAGGTGAGTGAAGAACAGGCAGAAGCCACCGCATTTGTTCTCCCTGCTCCACAGCCCTAGTCCACCCAACCATTTATCTCTCTTTCTTCCCCCAAAAACACTGGGAATGTACTCACAAATACTTGCCACATCTTTCTTTAGACTTTGCTTTCTATGTGTAATTCTCATTGATCCTTTTACACTATATTATTTCAGGAGTCATAGAAGTCAGTTTTGCTAAACTTTTAATATTATAAATTATTGCATACAAATCTAGTATACTTTTTAACCATTCCCTCCCCACAATTTATAAAGCAAAGGAGGCTTGGAGGTGGAAGGGATGGCAAATATGTGTGTATGTATATGTATAAATGTAATTTATATTGTTCATAGATGTAATATGTAATGAGAGACAGAGGGAGTAATATGTGTGTATATCCCTACACACACACACACACACACACACCCCTTACTGAAGGATTCAGAGGAGTTTTCCTTTGGCAAATTCCCCTGCTGTATCCTGTTATATTCATAGGATCCATTTAGCGCTACAAGAAGCTTAGGGTTTTTCTAGCCTAAAATCTTTATTTTACCAATGAGTGACCCTGGAAAAGGGAAATGATTTTCCCAGTGGTCTCTCATGTCATGAGAAGCAGAGCTAGGATCTGAGCCCAGGGCCTCTGACTTCCAATGAGGGCTCTTTCCTCTCAGACCACATTGACTCTTCTCTCCTGCAAAATAGTGGTCCCTCCAGTTATAAGGGGAGGTTGGTATCTCAATGACCTGCTCAGCTTCCTCATCTGTAAAATGAAGGATCAATATCGTATAGCAAAGTCCCTGCCAGCTAAGACACAATCTATGTGGTTTTTTTGTTTGTTTGTTTTTTGTTTGTTTTTGTTTTTTTGACGCTTTTTTTGTTCTCTTCTTCCCTTCCTCAGCCGTGAACCGGCCTTACTATGACTTCCTGATGCGCCAGAAGCATCCCACGTTGCCCGCCAATCTCCCACAACAGCAAGTCTTCATGCTGGCCGAACCCAAGCGGAAGCCATCAAACTTCTGGCAGAATATCAGCAGGCTCACCCCCTTCCGCAAGTGACCGGCCGGAGGGAGTGGCCCCTGTGCCCGTGCCTCTACGTCATTCCTCTCCTCACCCTGTCCAATAAAGCACTTTAAGGATCGGCCCCAAATGGACCCCTCACCGGCTCCTCCAGCCCTCTCTGCTCCATCCCCAAGGCTCCATCCCCGCATCCCTCCTCAACCTATTTATTTTGCAGACTGAATCCCCAAGTGGGGGAGGCAGCAATTTGGTGTCGTCGGGGTTGGCGCCTTTTTTCTGTGGTTTTGCTTCCTTGACATTGTTTGGGGTGAGCGGGGGAGATCATCCGAAACCAGACCACGGACGCCCATGCACAGACTGGCCTTTGTGATGGATCTTTCCTAGCCGCCCCACCGGCAACATCCCTTTCCCCGCCAAGCTGGGGACACTGGAGCAGCTCTCCTCCTCTCCCCCAACCGTTTGCCCACCAAAAGGATTTTACATTTTAACTGGTTTGGCCACCACCTTGACCTTCCTGGCGCCAAGGAACCCCACCTGGAACAACATCCGGCACTGACTGAGCATGCTCAGAACTAGGGGTTCGCCCAGACTGGACTTCTCTCCCGTTTCAGCTTTTTGTTTC
>JAJPUD010017132.1:0-32143 GCA_023553655.1 Myrmecobius fasciatus | reverse complement strand
CCCCCCTTGTTAGGAGCTTTAAAATAAAGTTTGAATGACAACTTCTAAGGTATATTCTAGTTGGACTTCTTTATTTATTTGGGCAGGTAGGTAGTGAGGTGGATAGAATACTAGACTTGGAATCAAAAAGACGCTTCTTTCTGGGTTTAAATCTGGCCTCAGATACTAGTTATGTAACCATAGGCAAGTCACTTAATCCCATTTCCCTCAGTTTCTTCATCTGGAAAATGACTTGGAAAAAGAAATGATAAACCACTGCAGTATCTTTGCCAAGAAAACTTAAATGGGATTATGGAAAGTCAGACATGACTGAAAAACAACCAAATAACAGAATATCGATCTATCTGTCTATCTATTTATCTATCTAAACTTTACTGTTGTCTAGATCAATTCTTTTCCTATTTTTCTCAAAAAATACTAATAAATGTTGTTATTAAGTAGGTAATTTAGATCTACAGCATTCCCCTTAGCTTTCAGTTTATAAACCTTGTCCAAAAAAAAAGAAAACCTTAACTAAATGAGGCTTGTCTGATATGACTTAATACTTGATGAAGCCATGTCTTGTGATCACAGCATCCTTCTCTCTTATGGTTTACTAATCATCCTATAATTTTTTTTTCTAGGAATCATAATCAAACTCATTGATCTAAAGTTTGTGTACTCTATTGCTTTCTCTTTTTTGGGGGGGAGGAGAGTTGTAAATCAAGATACTTCCTTTCTCCATCTAATGGGAGACTAAACATTAGCCACAGTCTTTCAATATATCACCAACAGTGTTTCCTCAGTAGCATCTGTCAATTCTTTGACTAGTTTGGGATGCACAGTTCATCTGGATTGGTAACAACATATGAAGGACATTTAGGAGCATATTCATTATGTCATTGCATATTTTGCATTTCAACCCCTTTAGTGGTTATTTGGTTCGGTTCTTTTTGGTTCAAAAAGTTGTCTATGTGGTAGGAACAAAAAAACAAAAAGCAAAATAACTGAGGCTGTTTTATCTCCAGGTCATAATGGGGAAAGTGAGGGGCTCAATGTCAGGAAGACCTGTATTCAAATTTTACCTGTTACAATGATTCGCTACACGACTTTGGGCATATCATTAACCTTGTGGAGTCTGTTTCCTTTTCTATAAGATGGGGTTCCTCCTTATAGCACCTACTGCCCAGGATTACTAGAATCTCAAATGAATTGAGGCATATGAAGTACTTCACAAACTTTAAGAAGTCAAGTATTTTTTTATGATTATCTTGTCTAACTTAGGAGAAGTGCTTTCTTTTTTTGATATTTTAATTGCTTTTAAAACCATTAACTTGGAGGTACCTAGATGGCACAATGAATACAGCACCCCTTAAAGTCAGGAGAACCTAAGTTCAAATCCACTTAACACTTACTAGCTGTGTGACCCAGGCCGAGTCATTTAAGTCCAATTGTCTCACAAAAATAGAACAAACAGAAAATATCAATTTGCTTTATTTTTAGCTTTCTTAGTCAACTCAGTTCATCCTAATTTATAGTATTCCTGATATAATTTTCAGATGATTGTGCCATCATTCTCTTCAGCCACACTAGATTCCTTCTCCTGAATATTTTTGTTGATAAAGTCCTCTACATTCATAAAATTGTTTATATAGAAATATATCATTTTTTTCCTCAAAAATTTTTGGGGTCTTCAGAATTTTTTTTGGTTTTTTGGGGTCTTCAGAATTTTAATCTGGAGACATTTCTTTTCCTTCTCATTTAATTTACCTTGAAGAATTTTAATATATGGGATCTTTCCAACATATTTTTTTCTCAGAACCCTTTGAAAAATGCTCTCTTAGACAAACCCAAGAACTCTATAAGCACATTTACAAAATACTTCTCACACAAATAAAGTCTGAACTAAATTGGAAAAATATCAATTGTTCATGGGTAGACCAAGCTAACATAACAAAAATGACAATTCTGTCTAAATTGGTCTACTTATTCACTGCCATACCAATCAAACTGCCAAATTTTTTTTTTAGAATAAGAAAAAATAATAACAAAATTCATTTGGAAGAACAAAAGGTCAATAATATCAAGGGAATTAATGCAAAAAAAAAAACATGGTGGCTTAGCAGTACCAAACCAAATTCTATATTATAAAGCAGCAGTCATGAAAATCATTTAGTACTGGCTGAGAAATAGAATGGTGAATCAATGGAATAGATTAAATACACACAACATAATAATCAAGGCCTATAGTAAATCTAGTATTTAATAAATACCTAAACTCCAGCTTCTGGGATAAGAACTCATTATTTTACAAAAATTGCTAGGAAAACTGGAAAATAATATATCAGAAACTTGGCATAGACTTATATCTCTCATCCATACCAAGTAAGGTCAAACTGGCTACATGATTTGGGCATAAGTTACCATAAATAAATTAGAAGAGCAAGGTATAATTTACCTATCAGATCCTTGGAGAAGGGAGGAATTTATGACCAAAGATGAACTAGAGAACATTTTGAAAGGCAAATTGGACAACTTAGATTACATTAAATTAAAAAGTTTTTGCACAAACAGAAACAAGATTAAAAGGGAAGTACTAAGCTGGGAAAAAAAAACAAAAACAAAAACAAACAAACAAAAAAAAACCCAAACCCAAACCTTTACAGCCAGTGTTTCTGATAAAGGTTTCATTTCTCAAATATAGAGAGAACTGTGTCAAATATACAAGCATACAAGTTGTTCCCTAATTGATAAATGATCAAAGGATATGAACAGACAATGAAAATCTGAAAAGATGAAGAAATTAAAGCCATCTATAGTTATATGAAAAAATGTTTTAAATTACTATTGATTAGAGAGATGCAAATTTAAAGTACCATGCCACACCTCTTAGATTGGCTAAGATGACAGTAAAAGATAATAAGAAATGTTGAAGGGGATGTGGGAAAACTGGGACACTAATGCATTGTTGGTGGAGTTGTGAAATGATTCAACCCTTCACAATCATTCACAACTAGTGCACAGCAATCTGCAATTATGCCCAAATGGCTATCAAATTGTGCATACCCTTCAACCCAGCAGTGCCACTACTGGATTTGTATCCCAAGGAAATCATAAAAAGAGGAAAAGACCCACATGTGCAAAATTGTGTGTAGTAGCTCTTTTTGTGGTAGCACAGAATTGGAAAATGAGTAGATGTCAACCAATTGGGGAATGGCTGAATATGTTGTAGTATATGAAGGTAATGGAATGTTACTGTTCTATAAAAATAATGAGCCAGCTGATTTTATAAAGGTCTGGAATTATTTACACAGACTGATGCTGAGCAAATCAAGCAGAATCAGAAATACATTTTATAGAATAGTATCAATAATGTGCAATAATCAACTATGGAAAATTTGGTTCTTCTTAATGTTTCAAAGATCTGAAGCAATCTCCGTAGACTTTGGACAGAAAATGACATCTGCAACCTGAAAAAGAACTATGGCTATTGAATGTAAATCAACACCTACTATGTTTACTTCTTTTTCCTTTTTTTTTTTTTCTCTCCAATGGTTTTTTTTTTTGCTCTGATTTTTCTCTCCCAAAATGATTCATAAAGCAATGTGTATTAAAAATGAATACATTTTTTTAAAAATGAAAAATGCCCTTCTAAAGCTTAAGTTTGCGTCACACTACACAATCTACTTTTACTTTTTTATCACAAATTTTAAATTGATATCTAAGATTTTTTTCAAAATCTGAATCCTAGAATATAATTTTGCTGGTATTTCTAAGATAAAAATAGGGTCAAAGGTTTATTCTTTTCTTCCACCAGAGAAACCTTCTTCTTCTTCTTCTTCTTTTTTTGTTTTGTTTCTCTTTTCAAACTCATTTCAAATTGCCACTGCCACTTTGGCAAAAGGTCCTCTTTATGGATGCTGCTGCCTGCCAATCTCTCTACAATCATCCTCTTTACCTTATCAAAGAACTCTCATTTTCCAGGTACACCTTCCTCTACCTCCCAGATGCCTGAATTTAGCTAAGAAAATGGCTCCCTGAGTGAGGTACAATCTAAGGCCATCTTCCAAATGTCAAGTAGAAAAGAATTGTGTCACTCTAGGCTTGTCAGGGTATTAGTTATAAATCAATATATTTTACTTACTGGCATGTGAGGATGTGGAGTGAAATGTGAAATCTGAAAAAAAGCAAAAAAATAGAGATAAATACTTTTTAATAAAAATCACTTACTCATTTTAAACATTTGATTCTTAGAAATTCTTAGAAACAACCTCCCAGAGAAGGAAACTGAAACAAGGAAGGGGGAGGAATTTCTAGTAGAAAATGTATGTATATGTGTTTACATATGTGTATATTATAATTATAATTGTAATTGTATAATTATAATTATAATTCCAAATCCAGAGGTAAATATGATATGGAAAGCAATAAATTGTATTAGTTTCAGAGTCTGTCCACTTTAGTATTGTTCTCAATGTGTGAACTTGACCAATTTATTTAAACTCTTTGTAATTCATTTTTCTCATTCACAAAACAGGAGAAATAATGACTGTATAACAGATATTTACATCAATTAGATGGGACTCATAGAAATTAGACACTATCAAGTGGGCAAGCTATTGAGATAATTTGCAAGAAGGAAGGCATTCATATGCCATGAAAATTCATAGATATTATAACTTTCCATGCCCTCCCAAGTCAAACAATATCAAGGACTATTGATCCACGTATCTACTTTTTTACCACTGCAAAAGGTTTGTGAGAAAAATTGCTACATGTAGAGAAAGCATCTTTGCTATGACCTTGAAAAATTATAAGATTTTTACAAATGATAATAGTAGAATATGTTTTTATAGTCATACAATTGGCTGAAAACTTCAGAAGCCATATGATATAGTACTGAGTGCTAAGAAGAATCCCCATATCTATGACTGCAGATGCATCAAAGAATAAAGAAATGTTCAATGACCTCAAGGGTCTGTGAGGACCAAATGAGAAAATGGATGTAAAGTGCTGGGTAAACTGCAAAAAGCTATTCAAATACCAGCTCTTCTCATTATATTGTTACTATACTATGAAATAGCTTACTTACAAACACTATTTCTAACACCTTTTCTGATTGTCGGGGTGTAAGAACAACTATTCTTAGCACATCAGCACCTAAAAAAACAAATTTTAAGTCTCTAATTCCAAAGTCTCAATGTGGTGTAGTGGAAAGGACCCAAAAATAATAATAATAAATAAGAAAAATAAGTAAAAAAAAATAAAAACTGGTATCTATATAGCACCTAATATATGCCAGATATTGTGCTAAGTGTTTTACACAATGAGCACTTTTAATTTTGTAGAACAATCTACAAATATTACCCCATGTGATCTTTACAACAACTCTCAGAGTTTCTATCATTATCTCTATATTATAGATTAGGAAATTTACATAGATAGCTTAAGTTTCTTATCTAGAGTCACCAAGCAAATGAATATCTGAGGCAGTGATGAAACTAAGGTCTTCTTGACTTCAGGTCCTACACTACTATACCACCTAAACCTGTGTTCAAATCCAGCCTGAGTCATTTGCTAACATGTGAGATTATGAAACTTCAACACCTGTTTCCTCATCTTTAAATAAGGGGTAATAAAATGTGCTTTCCCTAAACCAGAGCTGTTATAAAGCACTTTTCTCAATATTTGTGAATTACTTTTCTTTATTTGTATTTTTCCTTCATTAAAATAAGGCATCATTTATAAAAAAAATTCAATGCATAGCAATCAGTTTATTTGTTCTCCTTTGAAAAGTATATGAATTAACACTTGTGGGAATGACAAGGAGTAAATAGTATAGATAGCAGGTTTGGGAGTAAAAGCAGATATTGAGATCTTGTCTCTTCTTGGCATCTGAAATATGATGAATAAAAATACTTATTCTCTTTAGGTAGTCAGTTATTGTTTAAACTTAGTGAACTAAAATGATGTATAAAAAAGATACGAAGGGCAAAGGAAAGAAGATAATGATGAAGATGAAGGAGAAAAAGATGAAGAAAGAGAAAAAGGAGGAGGAGGATAAAGGTGAAAGAGGAGAAAAAGAAATGGAAGGAAGGCAAATAAGGGAAATGAAAAAAAGAAGGATGAGAAAGAAAGGAAAGTAAGACAAAGAAGAGGGAGCTAGAAAGAGGATATGGAAGAGAAAAGACAGAAGGATAAGGAAGATAAGGGGAAGAAAGAAAAAGAAAGAAAGAGAAGAAGAGGAAGAAGAGGGAAAAAAGTAAAAAGAATCATTTTAATCAAAGAATCTAGAGTTGTAAAGGAACTTACCACATCACCAAGAATCTCCTCTTCAACATTAATAACAAGTATTCACCTAGCCTTGGTTCAAAGACTGACAATGGGAAGGAATATACTATAGTATATTCCAAGATAAACCATTGCTCTATGGAAATTGTTTTAATTGTTGGTTCAACTTTTTTTCTTTATATCATATTGAAAATTCTCTGCCAATATACTTGTACTTTGCTTTGCCCTATGAGATCAAGCAGTGTATTCCCCTTCTACATATTAGCCCTTTAGATCCTGGGAGACTATGATAATAACCCTGGTTCATTATCTCTTCTTAAGTTAGACACTCCTGGTTCTTTTCAGTGATCTCATATATCATAATACTGCATATTGTTCAGCCTCCTCCTTTTCTCTTCTGGACACTCCAGCTTATCAATGTCCTTTGTATAATGAAGTACAGAAGTGAAAAACAAAATAAAACATCTAAATGTGATTTGACGATAATAAAGCCAAGTAGAAAAAAAATATTCCCTAATTCTGTATATTACTTTTCTTTTAATGAAACCAAATGAAAAGGAGGAAAAGGTAAAAAAGGGGAAGGAGAAGGAGTTAACAAATTGACAGTCTAGTATTACATTGGTAGAAAAAATTCAAGGGAGTTCTACAGTGAGTTAGATTGATTTTCAGTCTAAAATGAAAAGATACATCCAAGAATCTCACAGGGGGATAAGTCAAGGAAAAACTGTGAACTTCAGTGATGGAAGGAATACCTATGTCAATAAAATAACTGTCATCGAAGTAGCAGGATAAGAAAAATGCTTAGCATTTATAGAGCACTGTATAAAGTTTTTAAGGACCTTTGATTTTTTGGTTTTACCATTTGAACTTGGAAATAACACTGTGAAAGAAACAGGACACAAATTAAAACTTCCATTTTATGGAAGAGTAAAATAATCCTCAGAAAGGTAAATGACATCCCAAATTTCACAACTAGTAAAAATTAGAGCTTGGGGTCAAATGAAAAGATTGAGCAATTCCTGGATCTGATCTTTTATATATTTTGGAGATTAGCTTTCCTTTCCCCCTGTTTTTTCTTCCTTCTTTTCTACATTGTGTTTCTTCTTGTCTTCCTTCCCTTTTTTCTCCCTTTCTTCCTATATTTTTTTCTTTTTTCCTTCCTTCCTTTCCTTTCCTTTCTTCCATGTATGACAAGATATAGAACTTAGGGTAATTCAAAAAGATATTGGTCCAACATCTTCATTTTAGATAGTAGGAAACTGGGGTCCAGTGAGATTAAATGACTTTTCCAAAGAAGAAATATAAGCAATAAAAAGCAGAGTTAGGATTTGAACCTGAGCCCTGTGCACTCTTTTCATTGTAAAATGCAGTCAATATTTTTTCCTCTTTATTTCTCTCAGTCCTGGAAATGTTCAATTACAATCTGTTAACACATTCCCAAAAGACACCACTTTCTCAGTTGTAGGACCATTTATAATACTGCAACTTAACTAACATTTGCTAAATAATCCTTCCAGATGTCTTGTGGGAGAGCTAAGTTCTGTTATTAGTGCAATATGTCAAAGGTAGGGAAGCTGGAGCAGGATGATGAGGCTTCTTTGCCAAGAGCTGTACAGCAAGATTCTGAGCTAGGATATATAACATTCACAGACTGATGGGATTCCATAGTTGGAAGGGACTTCTGAATAGGAACCTGATCTACAATATGACCAAAAAGGGAGAAGAAAATAAGCATTTGTTAAATGTTCCTACAATGTGCCAGACACTATGCTAAGTGCTTTTACAAATATTATCTCATTTGATCCCCACAAGAATGCTGAAAGTGCTACTATTATTCCCATTCTGTATCTGTGTAAACTGAGACAAAAATAGACTGAACAAGTGACTTGCCCTAAATCATACACTTGGTAAGCAGCTGAGGCCAGATTTAAATTCCTGACCCCAGGCCCAGTGCTCTGTCCTCTGAGAACTGCCTCTGGTCTTTTAGTCTCCATTTGAAGCTCTCTAGTAAAGGGAAACTCACTGCTTATAAAGGCACTACATTCTAGGAGTGGACATTTCTGTTTGTCATAAAAGATTTTTCTCATATCTAGTTAAATTCTACAACACAAATCATTATTCTTATTCCAGTGGTCTTTCCACTGAATCATTCTGCTTTCTAGGTATAAAGTAGACAAGATGTATCTCCTTAAATACATGGTTTATTTTGAACAAGGAAAATTCAAGCATCAGTAACAGAAGGTCTATTATTCCTGTATGTTGGAGCTGACCCTTACAGGCTTTTTTTTTTTATGCAATGGCAGACATTTCCTAATTAAGCGAGCTTGGTATTGCCTGGCTTGGTTGGACCTGACTAAATATTGAGAAAACTAGAATGCTCATGAACAGCCAAGAGCCCTTCCAAATGATGAGAGGATACAGACAGGATATTCCCTGCTTAGAAACAACATGGCATAGAATAGTAGATATCAACAGGATTTAAAATGGGAGAAACTAAATTTGAGCTTTAATACTTGTTACAGGCATGTCTTAAATTGCCTTCTGTCTATTTTGGATTCATCTTGTACTTATTCCTATACATATTGTCTTGCCTATTAGAATGTAAGCTCCTTAGGACTTGAATTTATTTGCTTTTTCTTTGGATGACCAGCACTCAGAGTGGTCCCTGAAACATATCAGGCACTTCATGAATACTTGTTGATTAACTGTTTGATTGTTGACTTTGGACAAATACCAACTTTTTAAACCTAATTTTCCTTATCTTTAAAATAAATAGTTGAGACTTGATGGTGTCTAAGGCTCTTTCTAGTTACATTATACATTCTAACTATCGAACAATTCTAACATAATTGAGACAATTAGAAATTCACTGTGTGACGTTGTAAAATCACAGTTTCTCTCAACCTTAATTTTCTTCTTTTGCAAAATGAAGGCATCAGACCATATAATCACTAAGCTCCTTTTCAGAATGATCATTCTGTCTTCTAATGCCCTGTAACAGTAGCAATAGAATCACAAATTCAAAGATGGAAGGGACCATAGAGACAATCTAGTCCAATTTCTTCTTTTAGAGATGAGGAAATTAAAGCCTAGAAAAACTAAGCAAACTTTTCTTAATTCATATAGGTACTAAATGACACAGTTGGGATCTAAAAGCAGGTCTTTGACTCCAAATACATGTTTTTTTTCCCTGTTCACTGCTGTATGCTGCTTTCTAACATTCTGTGTTCTATGGCCCCTTTCCATTTTAAATATTCTATTGTAATATAATAAAATAATTCTTTATCAAACAAGCATTTAGTATATGTACAGAACAGTGTTATGTGCTACAGGACACAAAAGAAGTAGTATTCTATTGGTATATATCATTTTATATATCATATATCATATATCATGTTCTAGGAATTTATAATGTGAGTGGAAAGATAAGACTCAAATGTAGAACCCTGTTATAGATTAAGACATAAGGGAACATGACTAATTCAAAATATTACTTGATAAGTATATTAGAAGGGAAATTAAATGAGAGACCATATGGCATATACAATAAAGGATGGAAAGAATTTAGAGAAGAGAAAGGCCTCTGGTATCACATAACTTACTGTTCCAGGGAAGCCAGGAGGACCAGGGGGCCCAGGAGGACCAGCTTCACCCTGAAGAACAAAGAGAATGAAGCCATCATTCACAGAGCAAACCTTTTATTAACTATTTTATTATTAATATGGACAGAGAAAAGTATTCTTGTTAGCACAATCAAAAGATTAATGGAAGGCATTGCCATAGCCTTTGGAGAGTTTTTATTCTAGTTGTGGGACAAGAATTCACATATGGCAATAATTAATTCATCCCAGAACATGGCAAACATTTCAAAATCTGGGGGAAAAAGTGTTATGGGAGTTCTGAAGAGTGAAACTCAATGTGTGTGGAGAGGCTGCATTTAAGATGAACGTTAAATAAAGGTAAGGAATTCAGTCAGTCGAAGGAGAAAGGGAATATATTTTCAGAATAGGGATAAATATGAGCAGAAGAGCATGTAGACCTAATAGCATAATGCAAGGGGCAGCAGGAAGTGGGAGGGAGTGATAACTGAAAATATGAACTCCTTCACTTGAAGGATCAAGTTTTTTTTTTTTTCTCTATATCCTCGAAGCTTAACACAGTTCTAGTCATGAAATATGTAATAAATGTTGTTGAGTGAATCTGGGTTAGCCGGGACACAAGGTATGTACAGGAAATTGTGAAAGAACACTGGAAAGGTAGGGCGATACCCACTTAGGAAAGGTTTTAAATATTAGACATAAGGGTAGAAGGCTTTTACTAAATGACTGGATTTTTACATCATAAAGAGAGAGAAGATTAATCGGAGTGGTTAAAATGGAGATGTAGAATATTTCTTATGGGGAATATGTAATAAGTACTGGTGACTGATAATGAGGCCTTGTAATAGAGTTCTGTGAATAGGAATTTTTCTTAAAGGATGACTATGAAGGTTTCTATTGATCCTACAGTCAAATGGCATCTCATGTATACAATGGAACACAAATTTAGATGTTATGAATAAGCTACAAACTGTGGTTATGATAAAATTTGTCTTTGAAAAGATGGTTAACTCTAATGAGTAAATGTAACATGATGGGCTAGGCAAGGTTTACAAAATTTATTTTAGTAGTAGATTCTGAGCAATGAGAAACATACCCCCTGTTCCCAGCTCATTCTGTGCCCATTATTCCCAAAGGGATACACCTTGCTTTAGTTAAAGTTGAATTTTAGAATTTTGTTGCAGATACCAACAGCTCAAAGGAAGCAATAAAAAAGGGTTTATTATTCTAAGCTTTTGAATGCTAGAAATGTTTTCTATTTCAAATGATATTTCTGAAAAATCTATGAGCAAGAAATATTCTATAACATGGTTTATGAAAGTCCCCTTTCCTATATACTGTTATCTATTTTTAGGCCATATTCTTTCCAAAGGACAGTCCTCTGTAAAGGAGGAAGAAAATTGGATGGGAGGGGATGAGAAAAAAAGAGAGAGGTAGGAATTGGGTGAAGGAAATGAAAGGATGAAAGGTAAGAGATGCAAGAAGGCAGAAAGATACAGAAACCTGGAGTGGATGGAAAAAAGAAACAGATAGGAAGAAAGTGATGAGATAAAAACAAAGAGATGGAGAGAAAGGCAGAAAAGTGAAGACAAAGGGAGAGGAAAGAAAAAGAAGACAGAAACAGAGTAATAGAAAAAGAAAAATGACAAAATGACAGTAAGAGAATATGAAAAGTACAGTAAGAAAAAGAGATGAAGGAGAAACAAAGATAAAGAAAAAAGAAGAAAGTGGTAGAGAGTAAGAATGTTTGAGAAAGGCAAAAGAGGAAAGAAGAAAAGACTTAGAACAGTAAGAGAGCAGGACAGCTGATACGGAACCATTATCCATTTATCTTTCATTATTTAATTATTAGTTGTTGATTAATTCTTTGAGTCTAATCATTCAATCAGTTACAAATCCATCTAAGAAGTAAGCCTAGGTATTGATTAATGATGAAGACTAAGCCAGGGACTAGGGAATGAATAGAGAGGAGAAAATGAAAATTAACCAAAGAGGTTGGCAAAGTCTATTACAAGGTTTACTCATGTCATTAATATAGTAGAAATTATCTAATAGAAAAAATTCATCCATATTAGAATTCTTGAATTAGTATTTTCTTTTTAATGGATGATAATAAAAATGAAAGAAAGTTCATTCATCTTCCTTTCTTTCAGACTGTCATCTCTCATGTCCTATTGGTATCTATACTTTCATGCTTTACAAATGAGAAAACAAAACAAACAAAACAAAAAACAAAGCAGTCCTACCTTGTTACCTCTGTCACCTTTCAGTCCAGGGAGTCCCAGGCCACCTTTTTCACCCTAATGTATAACAAAGAAAAATAATAAATGCCATTGCTACATAGGAAAATAATATGTATGCCGGAATGCGTTACCTTTTATGAGACTTCTGCATTGTCTTCTATAGATGTTTATAGTCAAAACTTTATCTCATTTGATTTGATTAAGGATGAAATGTAAGCAATGACATTCCTTTGTATAAAATGGGAGATGATGAAACAGAAAAAGTATTAGAATTCTAATTGTGATATGGTTTCTATCTGTCATCTGAGATAAGGGTCAGTGAATCTCTCCTGGTTTTAAGTCTTCTTATTTACAAAATAAGGCAAATGAAAATATTATTTTACCTCTTTAAAGAGGAAACTGAGCATGGGACAGGTTAAATGACTTGTACAGGGTCATATAGATAATAACTATTTGAGGACAGATTTGAGTCTTTTTGACTCTAGGTCCAATGTTCTAACTGTTGCTATCATCTAGCTGCTCGGAAGAGCAAGAAAACCAGCTTAGGTTAACTGAAGAGGATTTGAGTATGTTATTACATCTAAAATAAGTCCAGAAATATAAACTAAAGAAAAAAAAACTGATTGTCAATCAACAAATCCAACACATTTGTGGTGTCAGTTATGAGGAAAGCAATGAGGATGAAATGATAAAGACAAAGCAGAGCCTACCCTCAAGGAGCTTACAATCTCCTGAGAAGATATCTCACACTACAAAGATTAGTAAACACAAAATTAAATTTGGAGTAGAAAAGAATATCAATAATTAAGGGTACTGATTTCCAGGATACAAAATATCTCAAACTGAAAAGTCACAGAGATGGGAAAAGGAATGATGAATGTGGAAAAGATTTGGTTTGAGTGAGATGTAGGGGTTTTTGAGGGCAATAATGGGGGACATGAAACACAAATTAGGATAGAGTCAGATTGTACTGGGATTTAAAAATGCTAGAGCATGCAGAGAGATTATGGAACAAAATGGCTTACAGAAGTTTACATTTCTAAAAGAATTTAAAGTTTATAGAGGCTTTCCTTATAAAAGACTTAGGCAGTGCAGTGGTTATTATGTTAATTTTACAGCTGAAAAAAAAACTGAGGTCCATGAAAACAAAGGGATTGCCCAGGATCATATACTATTCAGTGTCAGAACCACTTTGAAAACCCATTTCAGTACTCCAATCCCAGATTCTTTCCATAGATGACAACATTGCAAACAATTTACTCTTTATGTGTTTTATGTACTTCCTCTCCCCATAATGAAAAATGGCAAATTTGCTTCAAACTGCAATTAGAAAGATTCATTTTCCTGACTAGCCTGCAGGGAATACTCCAATTATAACAGGATAGATAAACAGACACTGTTCTATTATTTCTCATTGAGGATTTCTACAAACAGCAAGTGAGTAGTATTGTTATTCTTTTCTTAGGAAAACCAAGAAGAAATAAAGTTTGATTTTTGTTAACTGACAGCAAATACAGTCAGAACAACAATAAACCTTAACTAGAAGCAGGCAACGTCTGTAGATATTACTCTAATTCTCCTGAAACAGATGACTTACAAATCCTTGAGTTCACAAACTAATAAGAGAATCAATGAATCCCAGTTACAATTGACCTTTGTTTTCATCTAGTTCAACTCCTTTAGTTTACCAAGAAGAAAAATGGATGGCACAGGGGTTAAACTACTTATCCAAAGTCACCTAGTGAGTTAGTGACAAAGCCAGACTAGAAACATTATATCTTCACTCCAAGTTCTGTCTTTCAATAATACTACATTGTTTCTTATGAAGGATTTTATGCAACAGATTCCCTAAATAGGAGATGCTGGCCATAGGAAGATTTTCTTTCTGGTATAGGGTTTTGGTTACCATATCAATATAATGTATCACTAATTTTATTTTTGAGTACCCCAGATGTCCACACAGCCTTTTAGGAAAGAGGAAGCATCTGCTTAGCTGTTTAGAATCATTAATTTATCTATTGGCTCCATAAAAAGTACCAATATTTCTTTAAGATGATGGTCTTGGTTTTATGATGTGGTGGCTATTGGTAATTGGCTGATGCAGTGAGTGAAGTAAGAGAGAAAGAAAGACACAGATAGAGAGAAAGATAATGAATGAACATGGATGGTCAATGGTCAATGAATTCAGATTATTAGGAATAGGAATAGAATATTATGAAGAGAAGTAAGAGGAACAAGGAATCATAATGTGAATGCTTTAATTTCATGTTTAGAATGAAAATAAAGAAAAATAAACAAATGTAGCTCCTTTGATCCAATTTTGGGTTGGTAGTAGGTTCAGGATGATGGGGCAGAAAGGTTAGTGACCATAGGTCTTTGGCCAATCTCCAGGCATCAATCTCAGCACTGGGGGATGTATGATTCATTTACCATGAGTAGGCAAGCTGAGATATGTGCAGAGGAAAGTGACCAGACTAGTCACAGGACTTAAAATATGACAAATATTAAGTGTTAAAGTAATTGAAAATATTTAGCTTGGAGAACAGAAGACTTGAATGGGTAAGAGTATGATCCATTGTTTTTAAGTAACATAATTAATTCTCAAGTTGTCATTTTAAAGCAGAATTAAACTTTTCAATCTGATCCTAGGGAGCAAATGTACAAATAGTAAAATAGTTGTATTATAAAGAAATAAGTGGATTTCAGCTCAATATATGAAAAAAATGCCCAATAATTAGAATTATCCCCAGATAGAATGAATTGCCTCCAAATTTAGTAAATTCCACATCTATGAATAATGATAGTAATGATGAATAACAATGATAGTAAGCATCTTAAATATTGATAAAGTGCTATGTGTATGCATATATACACATGTTCAAATGTATGTTCGTGGGTTCATATATGTATATGTATTTGTGTGTTTGTATGGATACATATATATGTACATATTAGATTGTATATATGTAGGTAGGTATATATACTTATATAGAGAGGTGTATGTGTATATATTAAGTATACATGTATATATTAGATATGTATATGTTAGAGTTAGGGTATATATACATATTCATATTTTGTACATGCATTTATATTGAATATGTACGTGTGTATATATATATATACATTATATATATATATAAGAAGAGAGAGAGAGAGAGAACATGTATATATCCCTTGACCCTTAAAACAACCCTGCAAAGGTGGATGCTATTATTATGCCTCTTTTACTATGAAAAAAATAAAATAAAGCACAGGGACACTAAATAATTTCATCAAGGTCATACAATCTGAAAGGGTCTGAGGCAGCATTTGAATTTAAATCTGCTTGACTTCAGATGAAGCACTCTCTTGACTACACCACCTAGATCCACTGATGCCTTTGAAATTTTCAAAGAAAACAAATGGATGAGCCATTTTCCCAGAATACTAAAGAAATTATTCATGCTTCAGGTAAAGATTAGCCTTGATGACTTCTGAGGTACCTTGCAAGTGACATTTTTCTGATTCCCATTTTATAATTCTCCCTTCTATAAATACAAGAATAATATCATTAAATACTCCAATGTTGACCCCTTGACATGATAAATTTCCTTTGAACAACATAATGATTTTCTTGGAATGAAGCTCTAGAATAATATTTATCCTTCCTCAAGTTAGATAATTTAGAGGTTGAAGTGACTTTCAGGACAAATAAACTATCCTTCTCTGAAGATACTTACCTCATCTCCCTTTTCTCCTCTTAGTCCTTGAAGTCCTGGAGATCCTGGAAGCCCCATTTCTCCCTGGTAAAACACAACACAATATTATGGGTTTGAGAGATTCATAAAAGGCTCCAAATCCCCACACCACTCGATAGCTATTCATTGAGTCTACATTATTACTTAATCATTGAAGGGGAAAAAAAGAGAAATAGAAGGAGACTATATGGTGAATTCAATGACTAATCTATATTTTCTGTATTTTTGTAAGTTGTTTTTGATTCTTTGCAACCCCATTTGAGATTTTCAGGGCAAAAATACTGTGGTGGTTTGCCATTTTTTCCTTCAGCTAATTTTATAGATGAAGAAACTGAGAAACAGGTTTAAATGACTTTCCTGTGATTACACAGCCACTAAGTGCTGAGGGCAAAGTTGAACTCAGGAAGAGGAGGCTTCTTGACTCCAGATCTCTCTCCAATTTCTCCACTGTACCACTTAGCTGCCTCATATGTTTTCCACATGCCACTAAAACTTCATTTTGGGCTTTTTGTTAGATTAACACTTTAATTGTATTTTCCAAGTGAATTTTCTTTCTTTTTTTTATTAATACTTTTTATTTGCAAAACATATGTATGGCTAATTCTTCAACATTAACCCTTACAATGCTTTCTGTTACAAATTTTTCCCCCCTACTTCCCACCCCTCCCCTAGATGGCAGGATATCCACTACATGTTAATTATGTTAAAATACTTGACAAATCGAATATATGTATACTTATTTCCATATATCATTTTTGTGCAGGAGAAATCGTATCTACAAGAAAGAATAATCAGATAAAGGAAATACAATGCAAGCAAACATCAATAGAGAGCGTGAAAATGATATGTTGTGGTCCACATTTCACATCCCTCTCTCTGGGTGTATATGGCTTTCTTCACTGAACAACTGGAACTGGTTTGAAGCATTTCATTGTTGAAGAGAATCATGTCCATCAGAATTGATCATCATATAGTATTGTTGTTGCCATGAATAATGATCTCCTGGTTCTGCTCACTTCACTCAGTATCAGTTCATGCAAGTCTCTCCAGGCCTCTCTGAAATCGTCCTGCTGGTCATCTCTCACAGAACAATAATATTCCATAACATTCATATACCACAATTTATTCAGCCACTCTCCAATTGATGGGCATCCACTCAGTTTCCAGTTTCTAGCCACTACAAAAAGAGCTGCCACAAACATTCTTGCACATGTGGGGCCCTTTCCATCTTTTATGATTTCTTTGGAATATAAGCCCAATAGAAACACTGCTGGGTCAAAGGGTATGCACAGCTTGATAACTTTTTGAGCATAGCTCCAAATTGCTCTCCAGAATGGCTGGATCTGTTCACAGTTCCACCAACAATGCATCAGTGTCCCAGTCTTCCCACATCCCCTCCAACACCTGTCATTATCCTTTCCTGTCATTTTAGTTAATCTGACAGGTGTGTAGTGGTACCTCAGAGTTGTCTTAATTTGCATTTCTCTGATCAATAGTGATTTGGAGCACCTTCTCATATGACTATAGTTTTAACTTCATCATCTGAAAATTGTCTGTTCATATCCTTTGACCATTTATCAATTGGAGAATGGCTTGAATTCTTATAAATATGAGACAATTCTCTATATATCTTAGAGATGAGACCTTTATCAGAACCCTTAAATGTAAAGATGTTTTCCCAATTTGATGCTTCCCTTCTAATCTTGTCTGCATTAGTTTTGTTTGTACAGAAACTTTTTAACTTAATATAATCAAAATTATCTATCTGGTGTTCAATTAAGAGTTCCAGATCTTCTTTAGACATAAATTTATTGCATCTCCACAGGTCTGAGAGATAAACTATATTACGTTCCTCTAACTTGCTTACAAAGTCCCTCTTTATATCTAGATCATGAACCCATTTAGATCTTATCTTAGTATGTGGTGTTAGGTGTGGGTCCAGCCTTAATTTCTTCCACACTACTTTCCAATTTTCCCAGCAGTTTTTGCCGAATAGTTAGTACTTATCCCAAAAGCTGGGGTCTTTCGGTTTATCAAACACTAAATTACTAATGTTATTACCTAGATTGTCCTGATAACCTATCCTGTGCCACTGATCGACTGCTCTATTTCTTAGCCAGTACCAAATGGTTTTGATGACTGCTGCTTTATAATATAGTTTTAGATCTGGTACAGCAAGGTCACCTTCATCTGTCTTTTTTTTTCATTAATTCCCTTGAAATTCTTGACCTTTTGTTCTTCCAAATGAACTTTGCTACTATTTTTTCTAGATCTGTAAAATAATTTCTTGGGAGTTTGATTGGTATGGCACTAAATAAGTAAATTAGTTTCGGTAGTATTGTCATTTTTATTATATTTGCTTGGCCTACCCATGAGCATTTAATGTTTTTCCAATTGACTAGGTCTGATTTTATTTGTGTGGAAAGTGTTTTGTAGTTTAGTTAATATAGTTTCTGACTTTTTCTTGGCAGATAGATTCCCAAATATTTTAGGCTATCATCCGTTATTTTGAATGGAATTTCTTTTTGTATCTCTTGCTGCTGAACTTTGTTGGTAATATATAAAAATGCTGATAATTTATGTGGATTTATTTTAAATCCTGCAACTTTGCTAAAGTTCTGAATTGTTTCTAGTAGTTTTTTAGTTGAATCTCTAGGGTTCTCTAAGTATACCATCATGTCATCTGCAAAGAGTGATAATTTGGTTTCTTCATTACCTTCTCTAATTCCTTTTATCTCTTTTTCTTCTCTTACTGCCAAAGCTAACATTTCTAATACAATATTAAATAGTAATGGTGACAGTGGGCAGCCTTGTTTCACTCCTGATCTTATCGGGAATGGTTCTAGTTTGTCTCCATTACATATGATGCTTGCTGATGGTTTTAAGTAGATACTACTAATCATTTTAAGGAAAAGCCCATTTATTCCTATACTCTCTAGTGTTTTTAATAGGAATGGGTGTTGGATTTTATCAAAGGCTTTTTCTGCATCTATTGAGATAATCATATGGTTTTTGTTAGTTTGGTTATTAATATAATTGATTATGCTGATAGTTTTCCTGATATTGAACCAGCCCTGCATTCCTGGTATAAATCCTACTTGGTCATGGTGTATTATCCTGGAGATAACTTTCTGTAATCTCGTTGCTAAAATCTTATTTAAAATTTTTGCATCAATATTCGTTAGGGAAATGGGTCTATAGTTTTCTTTCTCTGTTTTCACCCTACCTGGTTTAGCTATCAGCACCATATTGGTATCCTAGAAGGAATTTGGTAGTATACCTTTGTCCCTATTTTTTCAAATAGTTTGTATAGTATTGGAATTAATTGTTCTTTGAATGTTTGTTAGAATTCACATGTAAAACCAATTGGCCCTGGAGATTTTTTCTTAGGGAGTTGATTAATAGCTTGTTCTATTTCTTTTTCTAAAATGGGGATATTTAAATATTTTATTTCCTCTTCTGTTAACCTCGGCAATCTATATTTTTGTAGATATTCCTCCATTTCATTTAGATTATCAAACTTACTGGCATAAAGTTGGGCAAAGTAACTCCTAATTATTATTCTAATTTCCTCTTCATTGGAGGAAAGTTCTCCCTTATCATTTTTGAGACTAACAATTTGATTTTCCGCTTTCCTTTTTCTGATCAAATTAACTAAAGGCTTATCTATTTTTTTTCATAAAACCAACTCTTAGTTTTATTTATTAATTCAATAGTTTTCTTATTTTCAATTTTATTAATATCACCTTTTATTTTCAGAATTTCCAATTTGGTATTTAATTGAGGGTTTTTAATTTGCTCTTTTTCTAGTTTTTTTAATTGTCAGCCCAATTCATTGATCTTCTCTTTCTCTATTTTATGCAAGTAAGCATCTAGAGATATAAAGTTACCCCTTATAACCACTTTGCCCGTATCCCACACATTTTGGTATATTGTTTCATTATTGTCATTCTCCTGGATGAAATTATCGATTGTGTCTATAATTTGCTCCTTCACCCATTCATTCTTCAGGATTAGATTATTTAATTTCCAATTAACTTTTGGTCTATTTTCTCCTGGCCTTATATTACGTGTGAGTTTTATTGCATCATGATCTGAGAAGGATGCATTTACTATTTCTGCTTTTCTGAATTTGATTTTGAGGTTTTTATGCCCTAACACATAATCAATTTTCGTATAAGTTCCATGAAGCCCTGAAAAAAAAGTATACTCCCTTCTATCGCCATTCAATTTCCTCCAGAGATCTATCATACCTAAATTTTCTAACATTTTGTTTACCTCCCTAACTTCTTTCTTATTTATTTTGTGGTTTGATTTATCTAATTCTGAGAGAGAAAGGTTGAGATCCCCCACTAGCATAGTTGTACTGTCTCTTTCTCCTTGCATCTCTGTTAGTTTCTCCTCTAGGAATTTGGATGCTACGCCACTTGGTGCATATATATTTAGTACTGATGCTGCTTCATTGTCTATGGTACCCTTTAGTAAAACATAGTTTCCTTCCTTATCTCTTTTAAGTAGATCTATTTTTGCTTTTATTTGATCTGAGATAAGGATTGCTACCCCTGCTTTTTTTGTTGTTGTTGTTCATTTGAAGCATAAAAAGATTCTGCTCCAGCCCTTTACCTTCACTCTGTATGTATCTCTATGTTTTAGATGCGTTTCTTGTAAACATCATATTGGAGGATTCTGGCTTTTAATCCAGTCCGCTATCCATTTCCGTTTTATGGTAGAGTTCATCCCATTCCCATTCACAGTTAAAATGACTATATCTATATTTCCTGCCATCTTATTTACCCAAAGTTATATTTTTCTCTTCCCTTTCCCCTTACTCCCTTCCCCCCTCCCCAGTATTTTGTTTTTGACGACCACCTCCCTCTAACAGTCCTCCCCCATTTAGAACCCTCCCTCTTTTTTTACACCTTTCCCCTAATCCTTCTATTAGTTTATCCCTTTGTTTTCCTCCTTTCCCTCCTACTTCCCTATAAAGAGGGCCAAGTTTTTCCCTGAAACCAAATGTGTCTGATATACTCTTTTAGAGCCCAATCTAATGAGAGTAAGATTTACACAATACTCATTGCCCTCCCTTCTTTCCCTCAATTACATTAGATTTTCTGTCTCTTCATGAGAGTTTGCCTTATTTTACCTCCTTTTTTTACCTCCTTCCCCCCCCATTTTTTTTACAGTATGATATCCCTTCCACCTCTTATTTCTTTTCCATTATTATCAAAGTAAAATCAAATTATACCCCCATTCTTTAAGGATACCCATAGTAGAGATATAGTTCTCAAGAGTTCTTTCCTTTTTACCTTTTTATGCTTCTCTAGAGTTCTGTGTTGGGAGGTCAAATTTTTTGTTCAGATCTGGTCTTTTCATTAGAAATAGGTGAAATTTTCCTGTATCATTGAATGACCATCTTCTTCCCTGGAAGATAATGCTCATTCTAGCTGGAGAGCTTATTCTTGGCTATAATCCAAGTTCTTTTGCCTTTTGGAATATCTGATTCCAGGCCCTTTGATCCTTTAATGTGGAAGCTGACAGATCCTATGTAATTCTAATGACAGTTCCTCGGTATTTGAACTGTTTTTTTCTAGCTGCTTGCAATATCTTTTCCTTGGTGAGATAGTCCTGAAATTTGGCCACGATATTCCTTGGGGCTTTAATTTTGGAGTCTCTTTCAGGAGGTGATCGGTGAATTCTTTCAATGCCAACTTTGCCTTCTGATTCTAAAACATCAGGGCAATTCTCTTTCATGATTTCCTGGAAGATAGCATCAAGGTTCTTTTTTTCATCGTGGCTTTCAGGGAATCCAATAATCCTTAGATTGTCTCTCCTGGATCTCTTTTCCAAGTCAGTTGTTTTTCCTAGGATATATTTCATATTTTCTTCTATTTTTTTCATTTTTTTTGTTTTTGTTTGACTGATTCTTGAAGTCTTATTGAGTCATTCATTTCTATTTGTTAAATTTTAATTTTTAAGGTATTATTGCCTTCAGTTATCTTTTTTAGCTCCTTTTGTAACTGGCCAATTGAATTTCATGATTCAATGCATTCTTTTTCCATTTTGCCAATTTTATTTTTCAGTGAATTGTTGTCTTTTTCCAATTCACTAATTTTGTTTTTCAGTGAATTGTTACCTTTTTCCAATTCACTATTTTTATTTTCTAGTGAGTTGGTGACTTTTTCCAATTCACCAATTTTGTTTTTCAGTGAATTGTTGTCTTTTTCCAATTCACTATTTTTATTTTCCAGTGAGTTGATGACTTTTTCCAATTCACCAGACTTATTTTCCAGTTTTTCACATCTCTGGTGCAGGGCGATATTTCCTTCTTGCACTGCTCTCAATTTATTTCCCAATTCTTCTTCTAGTTCTCTTTTGAGATTCTTTATGCAAACTTCCAGGTAAGCCTTCTGAAAAGGGGACCAGCTCATGTCCGCCTTTGTGACTTCCTCTGGGATTATTTTCAGAACCTCAGGATTTGGGGTCTGCCCTACTTTCTCTCCGTAAAAGCTGTCTATGGTGAGAGCTCTCTTCTGCTTCTTGCTCATGTTTTTGAGCTGAGGTCTGAAACAAGTGCAGGACCAGTAGCCATTTCAATTTGCCGTGGGGCAGTTCGCAGAGTTGACTTCCAGTCTGAGGCTGGTCAGGTAGATCCGCACTAGGACCACACTTTCAGCTACTCTCAATCCACCCTTTACCAAAGGCAGACCTGCCAAAGCACCTGCCTGCAAAGAGAGCAAAGTGGCCCAAGCGTCTCCAGGGACTTCCTGGCAGCCTAAAATCTTATGCTCTGTCCCAGCCCCGGACTTGCACCCTAGCTGCGCACTGGCATCTGAGCACTGGTGTCTGAGCGCTGGGAGTTCTCCATCCCCTGCCTGTCTAAAACTGACCTTCTCCGGAGTTCTTTCAAAGTAGATTTTTTGATATGTGTGTTGTAGTCCAAGTGTTTGGTGGAGCCCTCACTCCAAAACCAGTTCAGAGGCTCAATTTTTCTGGGTCTGAGGGAAGGTCCCAGGAGCTCACAGAGAATGCTGTCTGCAGTTTGCCATCTTGGCTCCGCCCCCCAAGTGAGTTTTCAGAAAAATTTTGTGATAAAGGAACTATTATCTTTGTTTTATAGATGACGAAACTGAGATTGAGTGATTCAAATCAACTCTTTTTCATGGAGGAAATATGTCAACAACATTATATCCAACTGGACACACTAATTGGTTGAAAACTTCATCTCAAAGAGAACTACAGAAGAAACTTAATTTAGATATGAGCTAAAAGTGACAGAAGGGGAAAAAAGAATGAGAGAAGAAATATCTGGACCAAAGCAGTAAAGTGAAGAAGGTGATTCAGTACTTCTTAATATGGGGGATTTCAACACTCAGAGATCAAAAAGGAAAATGATTATTAAATTGATAGAGAAAAGGTCAGGAAGAAAAAAAAAAGAATGATGTGGCCTCTTCATATTCTTAGAGAATACATTTGAATTTATATAGAAGGAAAGACAGAGACTGAAATGGGCTCAGAATAAGAAGTGAGACCAAACCTCCATGAGTTACATTCAATGGTGAAAGATTATACCAAATCCTTACACTATTAAGTGCTCACATTACTCTTATTCCTGAAGTTGAGAACATGATTTCCTGGAAGGAAGCCTGGGCTATCACACCAAACTACCAAAAACAATCCATTGTTCAGCTAACATGAGTTGTATAGTTTTAAGTGCAGATAGGGTAAAAGTAGAGATAGCAATGGGAAATGAAATGAGCTAACAGAATGAGGTTAATATTGATTGTATCTACTCACCTTCTCACCAGGCATGCCCACTAGACCTTGCTCCCCAACTTCACCCTGAAAACAGAATGATATAAAATCTCAATTACCCAATATTCCAAGAATCAGAAATCTCCATCAAATTTCCCTTCTATATAAGTACAATAGAGTAGAACCTCATTTAACTGCTATTCAAGTAAACAATACCCTCTAAGTTTCTATTCAAGAAATTTCTAGGGCTAGCAAGTCTCAAAACCAAAATACTTGAGGGCAATAACATTTATATAGTGACTTAAATTTCTCAAAGTGCTTTATATACATTGCATTTCCTTGTGCTTCATAACCCAAATTATCAATAGAGATGATTCATTATTATTTCATTTATTATATATTTTATATTATACTGTATAATTTATTGATTATATAATTATAATATATAATTTTGCTAAAATGTCTTCTGTATTATTATGTTTAATTTTATATATTTATTATTTGTTATTTATGTTATGTTATTTATACATAAAATAGCATAACATAAATAACAAACATAATATATAAATATGCACATATATTCACACACATAACATACACATATATGTGTAAATGTATATAATCTTAAGCATAATACTGTAAATACTTTATAGGTGAGAAAACTGAGGCTTAAAAAGACTAAATGATTGGCCTATGATTTCACAGCTAGAGAGTATCACATCCATTATTTTTTCAAATCCATCATTCTATCCAATATATCATACTGCCCGTCCAGAACTTAGTTTTGCTCAGCAATGACTTTCAATTTGGCATTCCAGGGAATGTTGAACTTCAAAGTTCCCAGTCTAAAGTGTAGTCTTCCCATAACATAAATGATTTAAAGAAATCACACTAGCAAAATTTTACAAAAAATGATCACAGGCAACTAGGGCTATCAGGGAATGCCATACTGTTGTCAAAGGTAGAACTTATGATACATAAATCTAACTTATTTTCATTAATATCTTCTCCTACAAAAAGAATGGGGAGGAAGAAACATTTTAAGTTTTACTTGAAAAAAAAATTATTCTATAATGAAGAAATCTATCTTGTCCTAATTTTCAATTGAGGAAAAAAATAATGTAACTTCTTAGCTTAGAAAATAGGGAGTAAATGGTGTCATTTCATGAAATTCTTAATGAAATATCCAACAGATAATAGGCTAATTGGATCATAAAAATTATATTTTATATTTTCAAAGAAGTGAGTCATAGATATTTTGTAAAAATATCCAGTACTGTGTAGCAGCAGAGAGGAATGCATTTGTGGTCAGGGGACCTGGGTTCAAACTATAGTTCTACTGCCTTACCAGTGTGACTTTAGACAAATCACTTTACTCCAGTAGGTTTTAATTTTTAATTTGTAAATGAAATGGCTAGATGACCCCTATTGTCCTTGTTAACTCTAAATTTATGATTCCATTATCACCAATTGTGTCAGCTGTGGGAATTCTTCCTACCAATTAGGGTCATAAACCAACTATGACTTAGGAAGAACATTGGCTCAGATACCCAAAAGGTAAATGGCTTACCTGTGATTACACAGATAGTAAGAGTCAGAACCACTATCCTGAAGCAGCTTCTCATAGATGTCTTATTGAAGACAAAAGCAATATTTGAAATCTATAACATAGTTTAAAAAAAAGCTTCCTTCTAAAATATTTTGCTTCTTTGTGACAATCAAGAGGAGAGGGAAAAGGAATTGGAGAAATCCATTCAATTTCTAAGTATATCTGATTTTATATAAATATGTGTTGCCACCAGAACCCTGACTGCAAAATGTCTGCCTAAAAAACAGATGGTTTCTGCATATTACCCACGGTCCTAGGGAATCCCTACAAGAAAAGCCAGCTCCTGTTATTATCCTGCCACCTTTTACTTTTATGCTTTAAACATGGTTCAAAGTAATTTGTGAGTTGCTCTCCAAATCCTCATGATTGCTTCAGGTCAACACTCAAGTCTGAAAGACCAAAATACACAAATTTTGGCAAATTTTTACAAAGGAGAAGACCTTTGAGGACAATCATTGGAAATTAATCCCTAAAAACATGAGGCTACCTAATTTAGGAGAGGTCAGAGAGTTGGCCACCAGGTGATGGTAAGCCACATCAAGTCATGAAGGCCTTCTACATGGAAGAGTTCCAAATTAGAGCTCTAGAGGTGATGTTCACACCAATGAAATGTCACCCCTGATGTGAAAGAAGTCAGACATTAAGGACAGAATGGCTTGCCTATGAAAATAAGGAGATCCTTTTTACTCTTTAAGTAGAGACTATTGGGAATTCATATTTCTGATAAGGACTGGACTAAATGACCATTCCCTATGATACTAAGAATTGACCCAGCTTACTAGGAAGGTGAGTTCCTATTAAATCATAACTAATTTGTTTCTTATCCTATAATTATTTCATTTCCTCTCTTAGATGGAACTTGTTTAATTGTATATTGAAAAATTTTCCAATATTGAACATGAGGGAAGGACAGGATGAATGATTATCATCATGGTATTGCCAAGGAAAAATATTGAAATGTTATGTAAAATTATAATAAAAACAATGCTTATTATTATTATTATTATATTGTCAACAATCTAATGAATGTTCTCATTTTAATAACTTAGAATTTTCCTAGAACTTTTGGACCTCATATATATATATACATGTCTTTTTATATATGAAGCAGTCACTATCTTATTAAAATAAAAAACAAATGCATTCCTTTCTCTTCTCTGAAGTCTAATTCATTCCTTTTGGTTTTTATATCAGTCATTTCTGGATATACCTCTTGCAGTCTTCCTTCGCAAAATAAAAAAAATGATAAATAATGGATATGGGCAATTTCATGGAGAATCAAAAAATTAAAATATCTTAAGCATGAAGTGACACTGGTCTTGTTAACTGCCGAAATTTTCTTGGCCACAGCAATTCACAAAAACCATTCCTCTAGTCAATAGACCAGGTTTCATTCCATGATGTTGGAAGGGACAACCATCTGGATGTTATCCTAGATCATTTGGAAGTATTAATTCAAAGATTGCATTTTTGACAAAACCTTACTATAGTTTACTTATTGTGGAAGAATTCATTTGAACCCTCTGTTTGCCCCCAATGCTCTTCAAAAGTAGCATAAAATTATATTTTTGAAGATTGTATGTTCTTCCTCCCTGGAGGAGTTCAAGCAAGAGCTGGGTGACCACTTATAGTTTCTGGCAAAGTTGATACTTGCTTTTAAGCTAGAGGTTAGACTGTCAAAGGGGAACTGTTGGTCCAGTGGATGGAGTTCTAGGCTTGGACTCAAGAAGACTCCAGGAGTTCCTGAGTTCAAATGTGGTCTCACACACTTACTAGCTATATGAACCAGGGCAAGTCACTTAACTTAAAATGACCTAGAGAAGAAAATGGCAAACCACTCCAGTATCTCTGCTAAAAATCCCTAAATGGAGTCATAAAGAGTTGGACACAACTGAAAAACTACTAAACAATATAGATTGTAGTCACATCTTTATATAATGGGAATAATTAAATCCCCAAATTGCTTGTGCTATTTGAATTTACACTGTATATTTCCATTAGTCTGGAACCAATGACTATCTTCTACATAATTCTAACTTTGAATACTATGAATTTGAATAATGCAACCATTTCAGGAAATTAATTATTCACACTAATTAGAATCTACTTGTAGATGGACTAGGAGATCAGTTAGATCAATTCCTTTAGTTTAATAGGGAATAAAGTGAAAGCCCAGAGAAAGAAAATTACTTGATTATGATTCTCAACTTCCCCACAAATGTTTATTCCTTTCTATTATACTGAGTCTTCCAATTTTACTGAGTTGAAGATGCAACCTTCAATTTACTGATATACTATGAGGATCATAAACCAGGCAGAAGGAAAGAGCAATATTCATTTATATAATACCTGCCATGTGCCCAATACTTGATTAAGTCTTTTACAAACATTATCTTATAATTATCCCTGTGAACTATAGTGACCCCCATTTTACAGTTGAGGAAACTGAGGCAAACAAAAGTTTACCAGGGTAACACAGCAAGTAAGTGTCAGAAGCCAAATTTGAAATCAGGTTTTCCTGGAACCAGGTCCAGTTCTCCGTACACCATTTCACCCATTACCTCCATTTGATTGTAAAATTATTGTTATTATTATTACCTCAAATATTATTTCCTTGTGGACAGGGATTGTTCTCTGATTTTTTTGTACCTCTGGCACTTGGCATGATACCTGGCATATAGTAAGAGCTAAATAAATGTTTATTGATTGATTAATAATGAGAGAAAATATGGAAGGAGGCAGGGGGTGGCATTCAGGTCTGACTATTTATCCCCCTTGTTCTGGAAGTACCTTTTTATAAATACACTTACACATAGACTAGACACTATCCTTTCACTCATACCAAAGAAATGCCTCAAAATCTTGATGATACAAGACTAGTCTACCTGTAACAGCTGGAAAATAATGAGACAGGTGTCAGAATGATGTCAGAAACTTAACCTTTGATTTGCTCTGCTAACTAGAGAAACTACAGTCAACTAATAGAGGTAATTGACAGAAAAGATAGATAAAGGGAAGAGAAATTCCATACCCTAGGTCCAGGATTTCCAGGCAAGCCATATTCTCCTCTTTCTCCTGGCTCTCCCTGTAAGGAACACAAAATGTAATTAGCAGAAGGAGCCAGAATTCTAATCCCTTTGTACAGAATGTCACTGGTCATCTGATAAAACTTTGGATTCCATGTGATATTTCTATGATGTTGGTGCAATTCAATTCACCAAATAATTATTAAGAATCTAGAATCTGCTATCCTCAAAATGGAAAGAAAAATAAAAAAAATATACAACAACTAACAGTGATAAGCTGCTTTCATGTTTTCAAAGTGCTTTTGGTACAATTTGATCTTCTTGCCAACTGAATGAGGAAAGTACTGTAGAAGTAAGTATCAGAGAAAAGATCCACAGATTGTCTCCAGATTCCAACTCTAATACTCTTTGTCATGTTTGTGTCATGTCTCCTCCATTATATTGTGAATTTGAGAAAAAGGATTTTTTTATCTTTGTATCCCACAGTTTCACCCAGTAACTGGCACATAATTAAGTCTTAATAAATGGTCCTTAACTGACTGAGTTCTATGAATGGAGAGTTATTCAACAAATGTGAAAAAAAATCACATACCACTAAGTACAAACAGAACCCTGAATTCAGTGCTGGGAATTCATACATTTCCTGACCTCAAGGAAATTGCGCTCTACTACAAATAGATAAGATATCATGTCTTTCTAGGGAATCACAATAGCATACACCATTGTAATGGTTGCAAACTGTTCTGTAGGTTATTGATTGTTTTGAGGCATTGGATTACTATGTAACATTTTTATGAGATATGTGAGATTGTACGAATATGAGAGTGAAATACACATCAAAATACATTCTATATCATTATCGAGTTCAGTCTTTAGGAGATATAAAATAGAGAAATTGCAATACTACAAAATAAACAACAAAAGTACAATATGAGTTATGATATACTATGAGTTTTAAGGAAGGGACAATAATTTCTAATGATGGGCAAGGGGATAAATTAAGAATTAGGAGAGAATTCATGAAAGTAGAGACATTTAAGCTCTGCCTTAAAGGATGATTACAATTTCAGTGGATCCAAGCTAAAGGATCAGTTTAGAGAAGAGTGTAAAAAAGGGATAAGGATGAGAAAGCACAGACTGTATTTTCTAAAACAAAAATAGTTTATAGTCTAGCCTTACTTGAACATTAGGGGATTGGAATGAAATCATATAATGTGAGAGAAAACTAAAAAGACTAGATTGAAGTTAAAGGCCCAGAATGTCAGGTTATAAAATTTGGAGTTTCGATAGATAGATAGATGATAGATAGATAGGTAGATGTTGCTTAGAGAAATTTCACAAATTAGAAAATGCCTATAGTGTCCTGAAACACAGTGACCCTAAGTTTTAGCAATTTGATAAGGAATATAGATGTGAAATTTGCGTACAAAAGTAGCATTAGCATAAATTTATCAATTAGCAATAGATCAAGGGGATAGTGCAATAGTTAACATGTATTGGACAAAATCAGTTGGTATAGCCTAACAAATAGAGTGGATCAATGGAATAGATACACACAAAATAATAATCAATGCCTATAGTAATCTAGTGTTCCATAAATCCTCAAACTCTAGCTTCTGTGATAAGAACTCACTATTTCGCAAAAATTTCTGAGAAAAGTGGAAAACAATATGTCAGAAACTCATCATAGATCTCAGCATACCCAAAATAAGGTAAAAATGGGTACATGATTTGAGCATAGAGGTGATATCAAAAGCAAAATAGGAGAGAGCAAAAGATAATTTACCTATCAGATCTTTAGAGAAGGGAAGAATTTATGGACAAAGAAGAACTAGCAAAAATTATGAAATGCAAAATGGACAACTTTGATTACATTAAATTAAAAAGGTTTTGCACAAACAAAACCAACCAAAAATAAGATTAAAAGGGAAGTGCAAAACTAGGAAAGAAATTTACAGTCAGCATTTCTGATAAAAGGTCTCATTTGTAAAATATATAAAGAACTGTGTCAAAATTATAAAAATACAAATCATTCACCAATTGATAAATGGTCAAAGGATATGAGCAGACAATTTTCAGATGAAGAAATTGAAGCCATGTATTGTCATATGAAAAAAAAAAAGCTCTAAATCCCTGTTGGAAAAATGCAAAATAAAACAATTCTGAGATACCACCTCATACCTCTCAGATTGGCTAATGCAAGAGGAAAAAAATGATAAATGTTGGAGGGGATGTGGGAAAACTGGGACACTAATGCATTGTTGGTGGAATTGTGAAATGATACAACCATTTTGGAGAACAATTTGGAACTATGTCCAAAGGACTACAAAACTGTGCAATACCTTTTGACCTGCCAGTGCTACTACTGGGTCTATATCCAAAGGAAATCATAAAAAAGGGAAAAGTACTCACATGTGCAAAAATTTTTGGAGCAGCTCTTTTTGTGGTAGCAAAAATTTGGAAAATGAGTAGATGTCCTTCAATTGGGGAATGCCTGAACAAGTTGTGGTACATGGAAGTAATGGAATATTATTGTTTTATAAAAAATGATGAACAAGCTGATTTTAGAAAGGCCTGGAAAGATTTACATGAACTGATGCCGAGCAAAATAAGCAGAACCAGGAATACATGGTATACAATAACAGCAAGAATGTGCAGTGATCAACTATGAAGACTACATTATTCTCAGTGGTTCAGTGATCCAAGGCAATCCCAATAAATTTTGAAAAGAAAATGCTATATGCATCCAGAAAAAGAACTATGGAAATTGAATGTAAATCACTACATAATTTCACTTCTTTTTTTTGTTTTTTTTTTACTCTTTCAAGTTTCTTTCCATTTCTCTGAGGATTTTATCTTTTGTTGTGAGTTTTCTCTTCCAACATGAATCATCAAGCAATGTGTATTAAAAGTATTTTTTTAAAAGCAAGCATTGTTAATTGTAAGTGCTTAACATAATATTTGGCACATAATAAATGCTTGATGACTTGATTTAACCAAATGAAAGATGGAACCCTAGTGTTAGGTAATTCATCCCAGTGATATAAAGTGGAGCAACACACACAGTAATTTAAAATCTCAAAGCAATAACAGTCTGTAGAATAGTTTGTAATCATTTTCATACTTCATACAATTGTGGCACCCTAGACAGATATAATACCTTATTTCCTATATTAGAGCTTAAGTTCCTTGAGGATGAAAAGTATATAAATTCCCATCACTAATGGAAATTTGTTACATATAGTAGATATTTATTAAATGTTTTGCATATTAAGTATCCATTATTAGCCTGAGTCAAAGGAATTTGCATAAAGTAACACTGAATGTCCTCAAGTGCAACAGCAGAGCAAAAAGGGTCTTAACAAATATATAATAAAATTCAAAAGAAAGTCATTACCTCAACTTATATGCTCTGCCTTCCCCTAACAGAATGTGAGCTTCTTTTAAGTAGGGAACTGGTCTGCTTGATTACTGTTTGTCACAATGCTTAGCACAAGTAAATACTGAAATAATTCTCTTTCATTCATTCAACTCTTTGTATTAAAAAAATCTAAGACTGTAATAATTGGCAACATTTTAGGGACACAAGGATGTATAGTCTTTTTTAGCTTCTCAAATTCATTCACTTTTATTTTCTTCTCATTAAAAGCTATGAAGCAGGCAAAAGAAATACCACTCTCTTCACTTTACAAATGAGGAAATTGAGGCTCAAAGAAAGAAAGCAAGTTTCTCAATATTAAATGGGTACTAAATGTAAAGCCAGAATTTGAATCCAAGTCTTCACACTCTAAATCCAGTGCCTTTTCTTTTTTTTATTAATTTTTCCCACTTATGTAATATTTTATTTGTTTTTAAAAATTTATGAGTTTCAGATTCTTTCCCTTACTCGTTACTCTTCCCCCCC
>JAJPUD010017131.1:0-21248 GCA_023553655.1 Myrmecobius fasciatus | reverse complement strand
GGGATTTGCTGTGTGTTCCCCGGACTCTCAGTTTGGGAGTGGGCAGCCTTGCCGCATAAGCAGTAAATTAAGAATTGTGGCCATCAAATAAAGCAGACGGCAAAGGGAAGAGCCGTGAGGGTAGGATTGCTTAGTAGGAAGATCCCTGTTTAAGCCCCCCTCCCTCAGAGTCTCTGAACTTAATCTGTAAGAAAGACAAGCATCGGGGCACCCCCACCCTCCCAGTGCCAAGGTGACCCAGAGTGTCCTGCCACCTACAGAATGCCCAGCAGGGGGCCTTCCTCCACATGAAGTGTCCAGTTGGGACACTCCCTCCCTGGAAGGGAGTGAGGGAGATGTGACCTGCATTTGCCAAGCTGGCCCATTCCGTGCTCATCAGTCTTTGGATTTCTGAGGACAGGGAGCTGAAGGTGGCCCTTGGCTAGCCCCAGGTCCCAGGTCATTGACATTTGGCTGTGAAGCCAGGTCTTTAGTGATGCTTTATGGTTTAGTGTGCTTTCTCAGCCAGGGTCACCACGTCGCTTCACACTAAATCACTCCTGTAGTTCCTTTCCCAGCCACCAGAACTCCTAGTGTCTTTCCACCTTTCTGCTGGGTGGTCCTCCTTAATGATCTGCCGGAACCTCTAAATTAGCCTAGCCAAAATGACCTGGAAACCTCCCCACCCTATTTACATTATAGCCATCACCCAGTAACCAAGGCTTGTAAGCCCATCCCTGATTGTTTCTGATACTCCCTCCCCCTTGCCCTTGAATCCAGTTAGTTGCTAAGTCCCATCAGACCCCTGAAATGTCTCTGGCACTCACCCTGAGACAGACCACCCTTATCAGGTCAAGCTCACTGTTTGCCTAATCACCTCTAAGCTGTTCCCATGACGGTCTATCCAGATTTTGTGTGAGAAGGGAAGTGAGGGGGCAGCAAAGGAATGGAAAGGCCTTTCCCCGCTGTGTTCCTCCCTTGACCCTGCTCCTGCCCCCACCGCTCCTCCCTGCCAGCCAAGACTGATCCTGGCATTTGGCGCTCCCCTCCTGGAAAGCACAAAGTTTGAGTCAGACCCATCTGATTGTCTGTGACTTTGAGGCCCTCAGTTTCCTCATCTGTTTGCGTCAGATGGTTTCTTGTCTGAGTGGGTGAGGCACAGGGCACTGACCCCTTCCCCCCTCAGCTTTGCCTCCAGGAATTGGGAGGCAGCTCTTCCTTCAGTGGTCTTCCAGCTTTGTAGATGGTCCCCCAGAACTTCAATTACCGCAAACACACATGTATAGGGCACACAGATGCACCACATACACCCACATGAACCATTTTCAATCCTGATTGTCCCACACATCTCTCCAGTGGCCCATTTCCTGTGTTCCTTGTGGTCTATTTGATGGCCTAGCATGACCTTTCCCAGGAGCCTGCTGGAAGCAAGACACCCATCCAGGATCAGCAATGATGATGTGTGAGTGTCCCAAGCTCTCCAAAGGACCTGGATTGCTCTCTGGCGTGGGGGGACCCTGGGGAAGGGGAAGGGCTGGAGCTGGGAGCAAGCTCATTTGCCTTCCAGGTTTTCTGGGTCAGCTCCTGCCCCAGGTGGGGACAACTGAGACAAAAATCTCATTGCTGAATTATGAAAACAATGGGATCAAGATGAGCTGCTCATCTCTAGCCTCACTAGGGTCACATAAAGGCAAACTCCCCCAGGAGGCAGAACTGTGTGGTGGGACCTGGGATCATTTAGCTTGGGGGAGCCTCAGTTTATACTTCTGTAAGGTGTGAAGGGTAGGGCTCAGTCCAGCTCTACTCTGATTGGAACCTTGGCCAGTCTCCCCAGGGATGGGGGCTTCTGCTTGAGTGAGGAGAAGTTTAAGAAATCCTGAAGAGGGTCCCGGGTGGGGGTGGTGACATTCCCTGCCCCATCTCTGGGTCCTCTCCAGAACATGGGATCCCAACAGCTTCCAGGAAAGTGGCCATCTTGGACCAGCTCCCACATCACCTGCTGATCGAGGCAACCTTGACTTTCACTTAGTTCAGTGAAACTTGCCCACCCAGCCACCTCTACAATGCCAGTGGGCATTGCCTCCTGTCTGGGTTTCCCAGACTACCATGTTCTAGTCTCATTCAGGTGTTGAGTGAACTCAATGGCTCACTGCTTCCTAAAATGTGGAGCCTTTAATCTCAGTTCCCTCCTTTCCTTTTCTCTACTTAATTCAGTTCAGTGCTTTTAGTCCCCCCCCCCCCCAAGGGATATGGTACCCTGCGTGGATCCGTTCAGACCAATCACGGCCCCTTTACACATGGCAATAGCACATCTCTTTTGCTGTCATAGGAAGTCCACACACACACGGGAGGGGGGGGAATGTTAATCCTTGCCTTGAATTGTCCAGTCTGTCATATAACTACCAAAGTCATCTTCCCAAGATATCTCACTGCTGCCCTTCTCTGCTCCAGAGCCTCATGTACAAACTCAGGTCTCATGATCTGGCTAAGTGAGTCGGGAGACTTCTTACTGCTCTCCTTCATGCTTTGCCCATTCCAGGCAGTATAGACGCCAGTCTACATCCTTGAACTTGACAAGCCGTCTCCTGCTTCTCTGAATGTGTGCACGTGGTCATACTCCCCCTGCCCATGTCCAGCACTTCCTCCCTCCTGATCTTCCCTTCCCAGATCCCTCTTGTTCTCTAGGACCGAGTCTGGTGCCCCTTCCCAGCTCTACCCACCCCTCCTCCTTGGCAAAAGTGTTCCCTTCCTCCAGCTAGTCTACCTATTCAGTGACACTCATTATAATCCAAAGAAATTCAATTCACATTTAATGAACATAGAACTTGAGCTTCCTTTCGGTCTTACTGTGGGAAGAGAAGCAGTCTACCGGTAAGGAATATAATACAGAGAACAGATCCAAAGTGCTTTGAGGAACTCATGTATGGACCATGTATGGTCACGTTCCCAAAGGAAGAACTCTGGAAAACAAGCATGGCGCCGGGGAGAGTTTGGCTTCCCCCCCCCCTCCCAGTCTGGCCTCTATCTCAGGCCAGCTCATGCTCAGACAGTAGCCACATAGCCTGGAGATGCTGAGAGGGGACATGGGCCCTTTGAGGGACTTTCCTGAAGCAGTTGGCCATGGGTGGCCCATCCATCCCATTTCTTCTCTGAGGTCATCAGCAATGACGACTTGCTGTGTCTGGTCTGCAAAGGAGCTCGGCCCTTGAATGGCTCCAATGGTGCCATCAGCCTCTCTGAGCTGGGCAGCCTTCACCGAGGCATTTAGGATATGGGTCAGGGAGAGCTGGCGGGGGGACTCTTGGGAGGGAAGGGGAGCTGGGACATGGAGAGGCCAGTGACCTTGCTTGAGACACCATGGACTTTGGCTGAGAGAGAAGTCCAGTGACAATCTAGGAATAAACAAGGGAGCAAGGTAACACTTGCCCTCCACATAGGGAAGGAACTGGGATCATTTAGCCTGACTCCCTTTACATTACCCATCCTCTGCCTGATAAAGATGAAGTCTTTCCCCATGCTCTAGTTGGATCTGGAGAACGGAGAATGTTTGGGGTATCCCACTTAGACATCCCGAGAAGGGGGGGGCAGTCTAGAACCCATGTTGTACAAAGAAAGTTCGAGGCATGTTTGGCCTGAAGGATGGAAGACCTCTCCACATAAGCCATTTGGAGGGGCTTCCTGTGGAGAAGGGAGTGCACTTGTTCTGCTTCGCCCCAGGAGACTGAGCTAGGGTGGAAGTTAAGGTCACCACAAGGAACGGTTTCCGGGCTCTGCCGGTTATCCAACAGGAAAATGGGCTTCCAGTGAAGTAGTGAGGTCCCCATCGTGGAGGTGTTCAAGGCAAGGCTGGATAACCCTTTATTGAGGATCTTGTAAAGGGGGTGGTGAATACTGTGGGATTTAGATGACCCCTGGGGTCTGTAACTCAAATCTATTGGTTCTAATTCACCATGGGTGGCAGGGAACGATGCTTCCCAGGGCAGTCCACCCCATCTTTGTGTATATAAACAGACAGCTAGAGAGCTGGATGGGATGGAGAGAGAACTGACAGCTAGATGGCTGGACATAACCTTTATTAAGCACTTACTATGTACTAGGCACTGCCCACTAATTAAGAACGTTTGTTTTACTGGGCAACTTGCTTGGCTCTTTGGGTATTTGCTTCCTCACCTGCAAAATAAGGACTAATTGGCCTGAGGTCCCTCCTTCCCCTCTTCTATCCAGGGATGTTCTTGAGGTGAAATCTCCACCATTTGGTCTTTGTTCTTAATAGGGGCCCACTCCCTTCCCCAACTGAAGAAAGCCCTTCACATGTACCCAGACAGAAATCATGTCCCATTAGACCCCCTTCCCCCACTCTCCCTCCCTTAGCCTTCCACTGTCCCCGGCCGCCATCTTTGTTCGGGCTCAGCATTCTAAGTTTCTTCAATTTATCCTCCCAGGACATAGCATCCGGGTCTCCTCAGAGGTCGTGAAGTTCCCATGGAACCTCACCCGGGAGGGCCTGGGATGCAGCCTGTGACAGGGGACAAAGCCGCCGACACAGGTCATCTTTGGCTTCGTTTGGCCTGTGACCGGAGGGACGCCCGCTTTGGTCATCCGGGTCACGGGTGCTGTCCAGTCTGCCAGCACGTCCCTGTGGGGACTCCTCCGGTCTTACTTATCAGACAAAGTAATTTGGGCGGGATGGGGGAGGAGGGCAAGAGGTGGGCAGGGCCCACCCCCTTTCTAGAAGGGTCCTTGCTCCCTCTGGTCGCCCACTTCCAGGATGTAGAGGCCGAGGGAGTCCTTCCAACGGCTGCTCAGCAGAGCCGAGAGCCGGGGAGGGTCCTCCAGAGTTAGGTGGGGAAACACCCGAGTCTCGTTCTTCAGGGCGAAGGGGCAGCCGGCCGCAGCCTCCCTGGCCGTCCCCGGGGTCACCACGAAGATCCGGCAGAGCCGATCGCCCCCCGCGCTGTTGCAGATGGGCTGGCTGGTGAGCTGGTCCAGGGTCTGGCAGAGGGTCCCGCTCTCGGCCCCGCCCAAGTCAATGACCTCCACGGGCGGCTCCTGCCCGCGCAGGCGGAGGAGGTAGCGGGGCGGCATGTAGGTGTGGGTGAAGAGCAGGGTGTAGTGCGAGGGCTGCCCCTGGAGCTCCGGGGAGTGGATGCTCTGCTCCAGGTGGGACAGGCAAGGGACCAGGCCGCCTTGGTGCAGGCAGCCAAAGAACAGGGCCCCGAGGCCGTTGAAGAGGATGACGGAGGCGGCTCTCCACGGGGCCACGCTGCGGCCCTTCTGGCTGCTCAAGAGGGTGAGGGGCCCCAGGAGGGGCACCAGGAAGCGCGGCTCCTGATGGCTGAAGAGGGAGAGCAGGGCCAGCGGGACGAAGTAGAAGAGCAGGAGGACGGTCCTCCTGTCCGGAAGGCTGCGGGCGCCCCGCGGCCAGCGAGCCCGGAGCTGGGCCAGCGAGCCCAAGCTCTCCTTCAGCACCTTCCACGCGCCCATCACCGCCGAGACGTGCAGGAGCCCAAAAAGCAGGACGCCGTTGACGGCCAGGTGGGTGAGGCGGAGATGCGTGCCGTGCCGGGCCAGGTTCTGGGGGTCCAGGTTGTAGCTGAGGAAGTGGGCGGGCGTCAGGACCAGCCCGGGGCCCAGCCCCAGGCGCCACGAATAGTACCACGTGTCTGCGGCCACAAAGATGGCCGCCACCAGCGTGGCCCCCGGGAGCAGCTCTAGCGCGCTCTGGCCCAGCGCCTTCACGCTCGGGGGCAGCACGCCGGTGCCGCAGCTGGCCCAGAAGAGCAGCGGCAGCAGGGCGAACCCCAGGAAGGTGGGCCGGTTAAAGAAGCCCGCGGCCAGCAGCGCGCCCAGAAGCCAGCTGGGCCCCCCGCGCCGCGGGCTCGGCTTCCCGTCGGCGCCCGGAGACACCAGCACCAGCAGCCACGTGAAGAGGAGGCCCTCCACGGCGTTGGCCAGAGTCCGCGTGTAGAAGACCAGGGTGACGTAGGAGCCGGCCAGCAGCACCAGCGCCCGCCAGGGCTCGGCCCCCCAGCGCGGGGCCGCCCGGTACACCCCCCAGTCCAGGGCGAAGGAGAGCGCCGTGAAGACCAGGCGGGGCCCCACCAGGAGGCTGTAGCCGCTGACGGCGCCCGGCCACAGGCCCAGCTGCTCCAGGAGCTCCAGCAGCCAGAACACCGAGCCGGCGGTCAGCAGCGGGAAGAGCACGCTCCGGCACGGGGAGCCCGGCAGGAATTCCCAGGGCCGGTACACCTCCAGGCCCAGCACGTCTTCTGGCAAAGGAAAGAGAAGCCAGTGATGGGGCCGGGGGGCCGGACGAGACCGGGCTGCGGGGCCCGGGCGAAACCGGGCTCCCAAGCCCGCCTTGTTGGGAAGAGCCCCGGCTCTGTCTGCCGGGCCACGGAAAACTACAGGACGAGGGTGGGAGCAAGGCCACGGGGCAGGACCAGCTCCTGGCAGGCATCCTCCTCATGGCTGACCCCTGCCCCCCCCTTCCTCCCTCACCTGGAAGTGGTGGGCTCCCGCCCTGCTGGCCACAAAACCCCTAACTTCTCTTGGGTCCCCAGAGACCCCGGCTGACGCTTGCAAACAAGACCCTCACCAACCCCATCGGGGACTGATGGGGGCCCTAGAGGAAGGGACAAAATGCACATCCCTGCTGGGGGTGCGGGCAGCAGGGAGGGGGAGCTCCAGGGGTGGACTCGGGCTGGCGCCATAAGGAAGGTTCCAATGGAAGGGTTGGGCAGCAAAGTCATGGAGAACATCCTTCAGGGATGCAAGACCAAGGAGATCATCACAAAAAAGGCAGCGGGTCTTGGTTCCGGATGTGGAACCCCCGGCCTTTTAGTGGGGAGCTCCTTCCAAGAACCACTCACTGGGAACCGGCCCCCTGGCATTGTGGCCACCTCCCCACCAGGGCACAGGGGCCCCTGTGCAGTACCATCAGGCCTCCAGGGCCCAGGGTTAACCTCAGAGGATGTGGTTTCTTTAGATCTGCTGGGTTCTGATTTTGTGTATAAACTATTTGTTTTCCTCGCTCATAAACCACTTGGCACAGTGCCTGGCATATGGCAGGCGCTTCTCAAGGGCAGAGACTTTGTGTCTTCAAGACCTAGCAGAGTGTCTGGTGTGTCACAGGCAGAAAGAAATGAATAAGAATAAAGAAAATAGCAGACGTTTCCAGAGCCAAGTGTGCCCCTGCCCTCCAGAAGCTCCCATTCTCACAGGGCCAAGTGTGCCCCTGCCCTCCAGAAGCTCCCATTCTCACAGGGCCAAGTGTGCCCCTGCCCTCCAGAAGCTCCCATTCTCACAGGAAGTCCAACTAGGAGGAGGACGCGATAAACAGGAGGTAATTTGCAGGAGAGGGGGCTAGGCCTGGGTCTGCCCTTCACCCCATTTTGGCTGTTTGCTCTGGCCCTCTCCATCCTGCCAGGTGGTCTGGGGCCCTGCCCCCAGATTGGTTTAGAAACAGATTTGTTTTTTTGTTTGTTTGTTTGTTTGTTCTTTTGGTAGTCGTTGGCAAGAAACCAGGCAAGCATGTTGGGAGCTGGGCCTCCAGAGACAGAGGGCACAGCCACCCCGCTTCACTACAGATGTTTAGGAATCATTAAAAACCAGTTCTCTTCCTTCCTGGCAGGAGGGGAGGCCCCAACACCTGGTGGTGGGAGCTCAGACGCCTGTGGGTCCTTGGAGGGACGGGCTCCAAAGGCAGAGACCCTATCGTTTGCTGGGTTTTGTCCCAGCTCCCCGTAAGTACTTTAGAAATGAGTGACGCCCAATTCCCATGCTGGATCCTTATCAGTGTCTCCCTTCCCCTCAGACAGTGTTTGAACTTGTGGGAAAGTGTGCCCCAGGTATAGGGAGTGGGCCCCAAAAGAACGTTTTCCTGCTGCTCCTTTGCTCCAAATTAAATGTGCCCTCTGACTGGTAAAATCAGCGACTGGGAGGGCCCGGGGGACTCTGGTTTTGAGAGGATAGAGCCCCCCAGAGCGATTCCTTCAGCACTGAAAGTGGTCCTTGCTTCTTTTTTAAAAAACATCAGAACAGCGGAGGGAAAAAAAGGGCCAGGGGTTTTACCTGCCATGACTTCAGGCGACTGAAAGAATTCATCGGGGTGCAGGTAACCGGTCTGTGGGAGAAGACACCAGGCGATCCGCAGCAAGCCCAGGCCCCCCCCAGAGCACCTGGGCGGCCCCCATCTCCGGCCGCAGCAGCTCTCGGCCTACGCAGTCTGAATTGGGACAGAATTCAGAAGGAAAAAACACAAGGCGGTCTCTATCAATAGCATCAAAAATGAGCCGCTGAGCTGAGAGAAAGCCGGGCTCTCTGGGGACTTCCCCTACCCCATCCCCTTCCTGTTGCTGTGGGACTCACACGCGTGTCAGAGGGGCAGGAAGGGGTCTGTGCTAGGGCGGGCCCATGCCAGCCTGGGCCCCTGGGGCTCCTTAGCACGCCAAGCTCTTCTGGCTCTCTTAGCTGCCAGGGTGGAACTTGGGCAGAGCCAGTCATGAGGCAAGAGCAGATACGCCTCCTTAGATACGCCTCTGGCCCACGGACACAGAGGGAGAGGGCCCTTGCCTCCCTCCCAGCTTCTCCCGCTCCCTGTGACCTTGGGAAAGGCCCCTTGGGAAAGGATGGAGCTGGAGCAGGGACTGAGGTCTCCAGAGTTCACAGGTTTTGCCCCGATGACGGGGAGGCTGCAAGGGGGCTCTCTGCCATGGGAGACTGTCCAGACAAGCACCCAGCCCCTGCACAACAGCTTCTGACCACTGGGTTCCTCCTCTTTAACCCTTTGGTCCCTTGTCTGCAGCATCCTTCCCCCCCTCTCTCGGAGAGCCGGCCGGCCCATGCACAAAGGACCTTTATGGAAACCTTTTTCCGGGCCCACACAGAGAGCTGTCACCCCTTAGCATTCTAACGCAGCTGTTTCCTTAAAGCAGATGCGACCTCACAAACAGCAGCACGGTGTTCCAAGCTTGGAGTCACCTTTCCCTTGGGTACCTACTCCAGGCCGGAGTCAGGAAGACCCCCCAACTGTGACTTCCAAGCAGACCTATTGTGCCTCAGTTTGCTCATCTGTGCAATGGGGCATTGGCCTCCTTTCTAGCTCCGAATCCGTAACTGGCTGAACCCCACCATGGGGAGCCATCAGCTCCCCATGTCCCTTAAGTTCTTCCCCATATTGATTAAGCAGCGAAGCCCGGCCTCCTGGTGGGTCCTGCTGCTGCAGAGACCTTCCTGCCCTCCTGGAGGTTCCACTTGTAGGTGCCTGGAACAGGTGCTGTGGGAGAAGGGTTCAAGATGCTCCTAATTAACCTGCAGGTTGCTGCTAGCAGGAAAAAGCAGCACAGGAGCCTGCTTTGGCCTTGGCCCTCTCTATGGGCCTCAGTTTCCCCATTTGCAAAAGGAAGGGATGTTGGCAGAGGCAACCAGGGCTTCTTTATTGCGGCCTCCGTAGAGCAGGCAGTGGGAAGCCCTCAGGGAGCTTCCCGTCCAAATCCCTGGGCCGGTGCTCCAGCTCTTTGCCCCTCCCACAGAGTGGCGGCCCCAGGTCGGGGAGGAGTCATCACTCACCATAACCCAATCACGGCCTTTCTCTGGGGCCGCCCCGCCCACTTCATGCAAATATAAATTTGCAGGCTCCAGTTGGAGTTCCTCTTTTAAAGAGACCTCTCCACCTCTATAAAGTCAATTGGTCTAATGGGCGGGAACGGAGGAGACCGTTAAGAAAAGGTGTCTATCCTCCTGGACCACCGAGAGGCAGTGTGGGTGAGGGAGAGCTCTGTAACCATAGAAACGGTGGCCTGCCCCAGTCCCGAGCGCGCACATGCGTGGTACCAGCAGGAGGGAGGGGAAGCCAGGAGGGTCTCGGCAGTGCGTTTCCAAGCATCTTCCTGCACTCCGGGACCCCTTTCTCCAACCCAAGGAGCCTCCGCTGCAGGCCTCTCCCCTAACCTCCCCCCTCCCCCATTCATGGAGCAGCTTGTCTTAGAGCCGGAATGGGCTTTAGGCCTGCCCTGGGGCAGCCGCTCTCGTTTTACAGGTGGGGACACTGAGGCAGGCAGAGGGCAGAGAGCAGAGGCTCGGCAGCCCTGGGATCCGGGCTCCATCCCTACAGTGACACCTCTGGCCTCCCTTTCCACCTGTGGGTGTCTTCCTCAGAGGAGGGCTTCCCGGTGTGGGCCGGTTTTTCAGGACTTTTCCTTGGGGAGGGGCGGGGAGAAATGATCTGTAAGAGGAAGGGTTGGACTAGGTAATGGGCAGGGTCCCCACCTTGGGGGGGTCCGGGGAACCAAGCCCAAGCTGACCGCCTCCCCCGGCCCCACCCAGAGACCCCAGACAGTGGCGGCCACATGGACTTGGGAATCTTACCTTCAGAGCTTGGAGGTCACCTCAGGTCCCTTGGCCTTGGAGTCAGTCTTCCCTGTGTCGTCCTGTGTAATGGACACTCCCTCCTGCTCAATTTAGAAAATGGCGGCCTTGCCTGGGGAGCTTCCGGGCCCCTTTCAGACCTCTTACTATCTTCTCCCCATCTCTGACAAGGAGGCCAGTCCTCCCACCAGGCCCTCTGGCACACGGCCCCCTCCCTCCCATCATCCCTTTTTCCAAACTACTGGTTCCTTCCCTACTGCCTTCAGGCTGGGGAGCCTAACCGAAAGCGCTCCCATGGCCTCCATCTCCCACCATGGGTGCCGGCCAAAACCTTGGGAAAGCTAAGAGGGCTTCCAGCCCCTCCCTCCTCCCCTGGCTAATGACCCCACCCTTGCCCTGAAACTGCCCCCTCCAAATGACCAGTGGTCTCTGAGGCTCCAGATGAGCCAGACTTTTCTGGGGCCCCATCCGCCTGGACCCCTGTTGCCCCCCCAAAGGGTCTCCTTCTGCTGGGTCTGTATGACCCCGGGTCCTTCCCCTCTGCCCCCCTCTTCTCAGCCGTCCCTGCAGGCTCATCCTCCCGATCACTGGCCCTAACTGGGGGTTTCCCAAGGCTCTGGCCCACGCCCTCTTCTCTCCCTCTGCATGCTCCCGCTGATCCTGCCTGGAGCTCTAGGCCCGGCCTCAGTCTCCCCCGTATTCGGCAGCTGCCCGCTGGACACCTCCACCTGGATCTGGAGCTGGTTATAACTCTGCCTGTCCTTCCCCGGTCCAAATGTCCCTGTCTCTCTGGAAGGTACCACTGCCCTTCCTTCTTTGAGGTCCCTCTCCCTCACCCCACTTATCCCGCCCCAATCCTCCGGATGAAGCATCAGGGAAGGCTTCGTGGAGGAGGGGGAGAGCTCTTGCTTTGCGGATGACTTGCACGTGATCCTTGCACAGGATCACAGATTGAGAGCCGGAGAGGCCCCAGGGGCTGCCCCCATCGTGGATCCAGAGGATGCTTCCCAGACCCAGTCTCCCTGGATTGGGGCAGATGTTCAGGTGGCATTAAGGGCCGGGTTCTGTTCCCCTCTGATACGTTACCTGCCCTGCCGGGCTGGACGTTTAACACTATTCTTTGGCCATGTTTGCCACCAGAAGAGACTCACAGCCCTGCCGGGTCGCAGGATCCCGAATCGGGGACCCCATGGGTTTACAGAGATGGGACAGAGACCCCCCCAAAGTCACGCAGGGGAACGCAGCAGTGAGCATTAGAGTTGGGGTCCCAAGGAAGTAGCATGGAAACTGACACACTGAGGGCCAGCCTTCTCTGTAACTCTCCCGTTTGGGCAATAGCAAAACCCCCCTCCTTCCTCAGACATGGAGCCTCGTACCTTGAGGTGCCAGTCGGGCTTCCGTGAGTCAGTGTCCTTGTCTTTTTCCCTTTGTGAGGCAGCAGATCTTCAGCACGATTGGCTCCGGAGCTTCAGGCGGACGATCCCCGGCTGGATTTCTCAGCCAGAGCAGCGTCATCCCTGGGAGTGCCCCCCCCCCGACCAAATGGAATAAGAAAATCAACTTTCCTTCCCCCCCCCCACGTCCCTCCCTTCTGCCCTTCCCCCGGCGCTGCAGCCCGTCCCCCCCCCCCAAGATTGGGCCCCGCTCACCAGCCTCCATCCGCAGGCCCTTGGGGGACACCTTGAGCAGATCGGAGCCAGAGGAGGGGGCTCGGCCGCCCGCGCGCAGTGCGGCATCCGAACGGATGCTACCTGGCAAGGTTGGGCTGCCGGGGGCGGGGGAGGAGGGGGCTATTTAAAGGAACACCACCCAGAACCTGCTGAGGGGGGGAGGGGAGCATAGCCCAGTGGCCCGGGACGGGAGGAAGGGAGGGATGGATGGAAGTGGGCTGGGGATGGCGGAGAATAACGGAGCATCTCCTGACAGAGAGAGGAGCAGCCACCTCCTCCTCCTCCTCGGGAAATCAGGGTGCAAGGAAACAGGAGCCGTGCCCCGCCGGTGTGATTTCCCTGAAATCTGTACGCTTCAGATGGCCCAGGAGCCCCCGGGGGACTAGAGTAATCCCTTCTCCTTTCCCCAGCCTGGAAGGCAGCCAGCAGCTGCGGCAGCCTCAGCCCACCGAGGCTTCCCCCGGGCCGGTTTGCACTCAGACCCTCCCCAGCTTGGGCTTTCACAAATGGCTCATTTCTAGATTTTTGCTTTAGGTCATCACTTCCCAGCATCCTCCCTCCTCCTGCTCCTTGGTGACTTGTCCGGCTTCTGGCGGACGTCTCCATCCACCTTCTGTACCATCTGTAGCAGGGCGGACTGGGGCACCAAGGCCCTCCTCCTGAATGGGGCCCAATGACCACTCAAGAGGGACAGTTCCCGGGTGGGAAGGAAGGACATCCCGGCAGAATGGGGCTGAGGGAACATCCCGACTGAAGCTGGGTCGGGACAGGTGCCGGATGCTGGGGAGGCTGCAGAGAGAGCCACCAAGGGAACCTGGAGGCGTGGGTCCACACCAGAGTCATCATGGCCTCCAGAACCAGGGACTCAGGAGGCAGGGACTTCATCGTGTAGACACTGAAGAGCCATGGGGCCTGGACGAGAAAAATGGAGCTGATGGTGGCTTTCCAAGGGCTTAGGAGGCAGCGCTGTCTGTGCTCATCATCGCCTTAAATAAACTTATTCTGCGTTTATTCTGCAAGCCTGAGTGCTGCGGGGGAGCTCAGGAGCCTTGGACACAAGTCAGAGTCTGATGTTCCTTTATGGCCCTTACTGTGTTCCAATCAGTGTCAGCCAGTTTAGTATTTTACATAAATCAAAAAGGATAATTAGATAAGGTTCTCACAACAGGCCTTTATAACGGGCCCCAAACTCGCTATTTACAAGTTTATAAGCTCGCTTGCACAGCCACAAGAAGGCCGAGGCGGGGACCTGCGTCCTGTTTTACCCAGATTCCATGTCTAAGCCTGATGTGGGCTCCCCCCTCTCCAAGCTGGGCTTCTCTACAGACATTGCCACCACCACCCCTCATGAGGACCTCCCTTTCCCCACCCATTTTCTGCTCCCTTTTCTGGGTTGTCTCCCCATCAGAGGGCAAGCTCCTTGAGAGCAGGACCCCCTCTTTCTCCTTCCCTTCCTCTCTCCCTCTCTCCCTCCCTCCCCCTCTCTTTCTCTGTCTCTGTCTGTGTGTGTGTGTGTGTGTGTGTGTGTATTCACTTGTATCCTATAGCTGTATTTGTCTCCCTCCCTCTCCCCACCTCTTTCTCACTTTGTCTCTCCCTCTCCCTCTCCTCTTCCTTTCCTTCCTCCCCATCTCTCTCTGTCTCTTTGTGTCTGTTTCTCTTTGCTCTATTTGTCTCTGTGTATCTCTGTCTCTTTCTGTCTCTGTTTCTGTGCCTCTTTGTCTGTCTCTTTTTTCTCTATTTGTCTCTATATATCTGTCTCCTTGTCTATCTGTCTCTGTTTCTGTATCTTGTGTCTCTCTGTTTCTCTCTATTTCTATCTCTATCTCTGTTTCTCTTTTCTCTCTCTTTGTCTCTGTTTCTCTTTTCTCTGTCTCTGTCTATGTGTCTCTGTCTTTATTTCTATCTCTGTCTCCCTCTGTTTCTCTTTGTCTCTGTTTCTGTCTCTGTCTCTGTCTCTATCTCCTTGTGTTTCTGTCTCCTTTGCTCAGGACAGTACCTGCCACATAATAAGTGCGTAATTCATGCGTGTTGACTTGTTTCAAAGCCGAACCATTTCCCTAAGAAGTCTTGTATCAGGAAATGGCAGGTCCTGGACTGACCTTTTGTTCCTCGCCCTGACCTGTACTGATGTCCCTGAGCAAGGAAAGACATCACCTAAACGATCCCAGAGCAGGAATTGCAGCTCTTGAAGCATGATGGGCTCAGGATTGGGATTTTCCCAGAACCTCCCCAGTTCTGGTGAACACTGGGAGTTTGGGCCAGTCCTTAAGTCCAACAGTCAGACTGAGGCCAGTGTGATTTCCTTTATTCTTACGCAAAGCAAAGAAACGTTGCTATCAGGAGTGAGAAGGGGGTCTCATCTGACTGGCCTGCAGTGCCCTCTGTGTATTAGCAGCCTGGGCCTTAGGGTCTGACAAAGCAAGCCAGGAAAACAGATTGGGGAGCATTTGGAATATCGAGGTCCGAGTAAGAGAATGGATTTCAAGGGGAATATTTACAAGGAAAAACCCAGGAGACTTTCCAAGTCAACTCCACAGGTTCCTGGGATGGAATTCACCTTATAAAAATGAGTGTGACCCCGATCCCCGCAACGGGAAATCACTAGGGCATCCCCAGGGTGGCTGGGCTCCAGGTGAGTCACACTCCGGCTTCCCAGGTATAAAGTAAGGGAACCGGACCAGCCGGCAGCCGGCCTTGCAGCTCAGATGGTCTGGAGTCTGTATGGAGGCCGGGGGGCAAGAAGGAGTAAAGTATCAAGACGAAGACCATGGTACCAGCCTAGAGTATTGGAGTCTTCTCAAAGCTCAGGAGAGTCTTTGGGATTTCAGGGTGATAATTATAATTAGGACACATTTGGCTTGTGTGGGTAGCACCCCTTTCCCACTATGTGTCTGAGGGGAAAAGGACCTTGGGCTGCCACTTTTGTGCCATGTGGGTGACTTGGTTCCAAGATGGCAGCGCCCGCTCCCAAGGTTGGCAGGAGTCGGAGCTCACCATCAGAGCTCTTCTTTTCACGGATGCTTTCTTCACGGCAGCCGGGTGAGATGGCGAATGAGAAGCTGTTATCCTCATTTTATAATTAAGGAAACCGAGGCAGACCAATTGGACAGCTCCTCCACAGTCACACGATTAGAAAGCATCAGAGAAGCTGCAAAAGTTTGGTCCAGGAGTTCTAGACCTCAGTGGCGACCGGGCAGCAGACTAAGGGCTATGGTCCCCTTACTTAAATGCAAAAAGTAACTCGTATGATTACAAGAAAGTCAATTATATTAAATACAACGAACTACATATTTAAAACAAAGAAAAAAAATGAATTTGCAGATCCCAGGTTAGGGAGAGCTATCATCTGGAGTACGTTTTATAAGGAGACTGTTCATGTCTGAGGACTAAAAGGGGCCAATCACAAAATATGGTGCAGAAGGCAAAGGCACACAATGAGACTTCCATTCCCATGACAGTATGAATTCCAGTAAGCAGGTTTAAAGATAAGTAATATGCTTACTTATTATTTATTATAATAAACAATACATTTATTTATTTATTATAATAAATAAATAGTTAAATACAAAATGCCAGGATCCTGCTGCATCAGATCCTGTGGCATTGATCTGTGTCCTTGAAATCAGGGGGGGGGGCGTTAGCTGGGGGGATTTGAGACCATTGTAGGAGTTCCTTCAGGGGTGTTTCCTGCAGATGGCAGCAGTACTTCACAATGTTTACCTGTCTCCACCCTCTCTCCATCACACAGTCCTTTAGCATGGGGAACGGTCTTTCTTTTGGCCCCTTTCCCACCAAACCCAGAAAGCTTCTCTGCTGGTGCAATTGCCCCCCCTTAAGAAACCTTCTGTCGAATTATTTAGATTTTTTTTCAGTGAGCTGAGAACCTCTACATTTTCAAATCAGTCAAAAAGCATTTCTTTTTTTTTATTTTAAATTTATTTTATTTCTTTTTTATTTTTTTATTTATATATATATTATACAATTTATATTATATTATATATATTATATATTATATATTTATATATAATATATATAATTATATAATAATATATAACTATATATAATAAATATAATTTATTATTATTTATTTTATTTTAAATACACATTGTTTTGTGAATTATGTTGGGAGAGAAAAGTCAGAGTAAAAAGGAAAAACCATGGGAGAGATTAAAAAAAGAAAAAGTGAACAGAGCGTGTGCTGATTTACATTCAGTTTCCATAGTTCTTTTTCTGGATGCAGATGGCATTTTCTGTCCAAAATGGATGGGGATGGCTTTAGGTCACCGAACCACTGAGAAGAACCAGGGCTTTCATAGGTGATCACACTTCTTGCTGTTACTGTATACAGTGTATTCCTGATTCTGCTTGTTTCACTTAACATCAGTTCTTGTAAATCTTTCCAGGTCTTTCTATAATCAGCTTGTTCTTGGTTTTTTGTTTTTGTTTGTTTGTTTGTTTTGTTTTTTGTTTTGCTTTTTGCTGAGGCAATTGGGGTTAAGTGACTTGCCCAAGGTCACACCCATCTGATCTCTTACCAAGGTCTGTCCATTTTACCTTTGCACCCCTTCTCTCCTCACCTGATGCAGACCCCCCTGACTTACACCTGGACTATTACAGTATCCGGCCCCGGCGAGCAGTCTCCCTGGTGTCTCTCCCCATCCCAGTCCATCCTTCATCTGGTCAACAAAGTGACCACTCGGTAAATTCCAGCAGCTCCCTATTTCAGATAATTTTCTTTTTTAGATAATCCCCGCATCTCTGAAAAATGCTGTTTGACATTCAAGGCCCTTCTATCTTTTGGATCTTCTTACACCTTACTCTCTGCAGTCTGCTCCTTGGTCCAGTCGCAGCCGTCCCCACAAACACACTCCATCTTCCTGGCGCCCATGAGCTAGGCAGACCCCAGTCAGGTGTGATCTCTTAGAAAACAGCTCCATACTAGCTGGGCTTTTTCAGGCTTGCAAGGCCAGGCCTCTGCCCAAGTGGTGAACGACCAGACAAAAACCAGAAGCGATTGGGAACCTGTCTACTAGCAGTGTGCCAAGTCTACCTGGCCTCCTCACCTGGACAAGGACACTTTCTCTGAGTGGGAAAAGGAAGGGGAGGGAGGTGGCTAATGGCACCTTCAGGATTTACTTGGGCACAAATTGGGCAGGCTCCACAAACCCATCTCATGGCTTTTCCCAGTTTGTGACTAGCAAAAGGGGACTGGAAAGCGGTCTTTCCCAAGTGAGCAGCTTCCACTGGTTGGCTTGAAACCATCCAGATGGAGAAAGAGTAAATCCCCTCACCTCAGCAAGGGCCTGTTCTTGGAGAGTAGAGGAAGGTACGTGAGCCTCAGGGAGCTGGGGCAGTGGCAGTGCCAGGGGCAGCTCTGGTGCCAGCCTGTCACCCCGGGCTTGAAGGGAGCCCCCTTTTGTGTCCTTTACCAAACAGAACAGAAACCTTTCTAGGTACATGGATCTACTGGAACTACTACTGTCAGATTTCCTTTGCATGCTTAATGTTTAACTGTCTTTCCATATAAGGCCACGGGCATGTAAAATAGGAGCAGTTCAGAGGTTAGCTCTCAGTCCTTTCCTTAGTTCTAAAGTTCTGGTGAGGCAATGAGCTCCCCTCTCTGTCTGGGCGTCTCAGAGGGGATGCTTAGGCTGACCACAGAGAAGCTCCTTTCTTTTTTTTGGCTGAGGCAGTTGGGGTTAAGTGACTTGCCTAGAGTCACTCTGAGCCATCTAGCTCCCTCTTTTTCCCAGTTTCTACAAAACACAATCTATCAATATACTATTCATCAATTGGGCTTGCCAAGTGCAATGGCCCTTAAGTCAGGGCAGCTAGAGTTGCCCCACTCTATGAATAATGCGTGCTGTCAGGAGGCAGCTAGGTGGTGCCATAGATAGAGCACCAGCCCTGAAGTCAGGAGGACCTGAGTTCAAATGTGATCTCAGACACTTAACATTCCCTAGCTGTGTGACCCTGGGCAAGTCACTTAATCCCAATTGCCTCAGCAAAAAAAAGAGAATGGCTTCCTTTTAAGAAAAAAAGTAATTTTTAATTAAAATTTATTATTAAGTATTCTATTTTATAAATTTTATTATTAAATATTTAATTTAGCATTTATCTATTTCTATCTTGGAGATAGAGATGTACAAAGTGACATAATCTGCTGTGTCCTCAGGACATGACTTTTCCTAGAAAATCTGAAGGAACCTTAAATCAAGGAGAAGATCACAAAAGGTTAAAACTTGGTGTGGGTGGGGAGTTGTTAACCTTTCAAAACAAGAGCTCCTCCCTTGACTCTCCTAGTTGGGTGTGAGAGGAAACAAAGAACTCTACTGGGATCCATATCTTGATCCTTCTTCAGAGGAGAGGACGGGTCAAACCCCAGTTTCTTAAAGGATAAAAAAGTAGAGCCCGTCCCTAGGGGAGTCAGTGAGCCAATCCCTTCAGAGGGAGGGGAGAAAAGCAGTTATTTAAACTAGAGGAGAGAATTCATTTCCACAAGAAAGACAAACCTTTTGTTCTGTTCACTTTCCCTAAGGGAAAAGTCTGAAAAGGGTTTTAGACTGACAAAAAAAGTCGTAATCTGAGAATTAGGGAGGCCTAAGGGAAGAGGGGCTAGTCGAGCATCTGGATTCCAGATCTGGAGGACCCCTAAGTTTTTTTGTTTTTTTTTTTAATTAAAACTTTTTATTTGCAAAACCTATGCATGGGTAATTTTTCTACAGTGACCCTTATAAAGCTTTCTGTTCCAAATTTTTCCCTCCTTCCCCCCATCCTAGATGACAGGAAGTCTAATACATGTTAATTATGTTAAAATATATGACAAATCCAACATATATATACATAGTTATACAGTTATCTCGCTGCACAAGAAAAATTGGATCTAGGGGCAGCTAGGTGGCGCAGTGGATAGAGCACCAGCCCTGAAGTCAGGAGGACCTGGGTTCAAATCTGGTCTCAGACACTTAACATTCCCTAGCTGTGTGACCTTGGGCAAGTCACTTAACCTCAATTGCCTCAGCAAAAAGCAAAAAAAAAAAAAATTGGATCTAGAAAGAAAAGCAACCTGAGAAGGAAAACAAAACGCAAGTGAAAAGGCTGTGTTGGGGTCCACACTCAGATCCCTCTCCCTGGGTGGAGATGGCTCTCTTCATCACTGAATAACTGGAACTGGTTTGTATCATCTCATTGTGGAAGAGAGCCACGTCCATCGGAACTGATCATTGTGTAGTCTTCTAAGTTTTAAGCCTGGGGGCGGGAGAATGGCGATGTCCTCCAGAGCAATCGGAAGGGTTTAAGTGGAAGAGAGCGGATTCTGCTTCAGGCACGTCGAGGGTAAGCAGGTCAGCGGGCTCCAGCCCGGGACGTCCAGACAGTTCTGCCGCAGCAGGACGAGATCGCAACCCGGGGATGCTCAGGCCAGGACTTCGGGTCAATTTCCAAGGAGTATTTAGAGTGAGCGTAGAAGCGCAGGCGTGCGAATCCTCGGGCCGGGCTCTGATTGGCCGAGCTCCCACTCTAACCAATCATCGCGCTGTGCCTTCGGTTCCTTCTCTGCCTCCGCGAGGGGGGAGGAGGGAAATTTGAGGAGCCTCGTGACGATTGGCTGATGTGGTGGCGAGACTAACCAATCATATCTCGGATCGAGAATTCTCACATTTTTCTTCTCTCTTGCTAGTTTGAGTCTAACAGTCCCGATCGAAGAAGAGAACGGCAATGATTGGCTAGAGTGGGAGTCACCAGCCAATCCAAGCTTTGACCGTGGCTTTGTACGTCAGCCCAGACGAGGTCCGGAGGGGAGGGGGGGAGAAAAGTCAATGGAAAAACCGTGATTGGCTGGAAGGGCTACCATCCGCCAATCATCTCTCCTATCGATACCCGCTCGTCCCCACCTCCTTCTCTGGGTTGCCAGGAGGGTGGGCCCTGAAGAAAGAGGATGGGGGAGGAGGAAGGTAGGGAAGGCGCGTGGTGATTGGCTGCAGGGATGGCCCTCCGCCAATCGGCGCGCCCCTCCTCTCCAACTGTCAGTTCAGGCTCGGCTGAGTGCTTTGTGGAGGGGGTTCCCTCGGAGGCGCGTGCTCCTACCCGCCTCGGCACTAGTGGGCTCTACCATGGAGGGGGCGGTGGTGTTCCCCGCGGGGCGACCGGGCTCGGGGACCCTGCCTGTCACCGAGGAGAACGGCGGCCGAGAGACCCGTCCCCGAGAAAGGTGAGTGGGGCAGCGGGGAAACTGAGGCCCAAAGGACGAGGTTGAACTGAGGGCGGGGACGACGGACTGGGGGACTGAGGGACGGAGGGACTGTGGGCAGAGGGCTGTCCTCGGTGGGGTATTGGGAAGGGTTGTGCTTAGTTGGGGGTGCCAGGGGGAGCCTTGTTGGGCTGGACCGGGGCGGGGCGGGGGAGGAGGGGGACTATGCTCAGCCAAGGGGGAGGAGCAGGAGGCGCCGGACTCCTTGCAGGGTCCCGGCGGCTGGAGGGCCTCCAGCAGACCCAGATCCGAGAACCTTCCTGCGGAGAGACGCCGGAACTGGGGGAGTGGGGAGTGGGGGGGGCGGTCTGGGCCTCGTCCGGCTGTCGGGCGCCTCCTTCCCTGTGAGCACGGGCTGTGCCGGCATCCCTGATCCTTCTGATTGCCGGTTCTGGGGCCCCGGTGCAGCCCCGCCCGCAGGTGATGGGGTGCCAGCGGAGCCCGGGTGTGCGAGGGCTCGGGCTGCTCCCCGCGGCCCCTCAGGACCAGCTTATCCCCGGGGCTTCCCGGACCACGTGGCCGGCCCTGTCTGGAGGGTCTGCCCCGACCCCCTCCGGGCCCCAGCCACGGACCCGCGTGTGCCCGGAGGCGTGCAAAGTTCTTGGCGCGGGAGGTCTGCACCAGCTCCCTCCTGGCGTGCCCCTCAGGAGAGAGGGCAGACTATAAAAAGGCGCTGGGGTCGAGTTCCAATCCTGCCCTGACATGACGCGCTGATCCCCGCAGAACTGGGCCTAGAAGGACCCTGCTCTATGGATGAAGGGAGGTCCGGAGGGGTGGGGGTCGCCCTTCGGACCGAGCCCAGCCCTGCCTTCTGCCCTCCTCCCCGGTGATGCTGTAAAGGGCTTTGTCTAGGACACGGTCCGTCGCCCCGCATGGCCATTCACTGCTCCCGCTGGGTACAAAGCCATGGGCGGCCTGGCCAGGAGCTGCACTCCTCCTTTTTCCTGGTGCTGGGGATTTGAGGCGGGGCTGGAGGATCC
>JAJPUD010017130.1:0-32145 GCA_023553655.1 Myrmecobius fasciatus | reverse complement strand
ATGATGGTATACTTAGAGAACCCTAGAGACTCAACTAAAAAACTACTAGAAACAATTCACAACTTTAGTAAAGTTGTAGGATTCAAAATAAATCCACGTAAATCATCAGCATTTTTATATATTACCAACAAAGTTCAGCAGCAAGAGATAGAAAAAGAAATTCCATTCAGAATAACGGATGATAGCATAAAATATTTGGGAATCTATCTGCCAAGAAAATGTCAGAAACTATACGAAATAAACTACAAAACACTTTCCACACAAATAAAATCAGACCTAGTGAATTGGAAAAACATTAAGTGCTCATGGGTAGGCCGAACGAATATAATAAAAATGACAATACTACCCAAACTAATTTACTTATTTATCGCCATACAAATCAAACTCCCAAGAAATTATTTTACAGACCTAGTAAAAAAATAGTAGCAAAATTAATTTGGAAGATCAAAAGGTCAAGAATTTCAAGGGAATTAATGAAAAAAAGACAGATGAAGGTGGCCTTGCTGTACCAGATCTAAAACTATATTATAAAGCATCGGTCATGAAAACCATTTGGTACTGGCTGAGAAATAGAGCAGTAGATCAGTTGCAGAGGATAGGATATCAGGACAAGCTAGGTAATAACGTTAGCAATTTAGTGTTTGATAAACCCAAAGACCCCAGCTTTTGGGATAAGTAAAGTACTCAGTTTTCAGCAAAAACTGCTGGGAAAATTGGAAACTAGTGTGGAAGAAATTAAGGCTGGACCCACACCTGACACCGCACACCAAGATAAGTTCTAAATGGGTTCATGACCTAGATATAAAGAGTGATATTATAACCAAATTAGAGGAACATGGGATAGTTTACCTCTCAGACCTGTGGAGGTGGAATAAATTTACGTCCAAAGAAGATCTAGAACTCTTAATTGAACACCAGATAGATAATTTTGATTATATTAAGTTTAAAAGTTTCTGTACAAACAAAACTAATGCAGACAAGATTAGGAGGGAAGCATCAAATTGGGAAATCATCTTTACATTTAAGGGTTCTGATAAAGGTCTCATCTCTAAGATATATAGAGAATTGTCTCATATTTATAAGAATTCAAGCCATTCTCCAATTGATAAATGGTCAAAGGATATGAACAGACAATTTTCAGATGATGAAATTAAAACTATTTATAATCATATGAAAAGTTGCTCCAAATCATTATTGGTCAGAGAAATGCAAATTAAGACAATTCTGAGATACCACTACACACCTGTCAGATTGGCTAAGATGACAGGAAAAGATAAAGATGAATGTTGGAGGGGATGTGGGAAGACTGGGACACTGATGCATTGTTGGTGGAGCTGTGAATGGATCCAGCCATTCCGGAGAGCAATTTGGAGCTATGCTCAAAAAGTTATCAAACTATGCATACCCTTTGCCCCAGCAGTGTTTCTATTGGGCTTATATCCCAAAGAAATCATAAGAGAAGGAAAGGGCCCAACATGTGCAAGAATGTTTGTGGCAGCTCTTTTTGTAGTGGCTAGAAACTGGAAACTGAATGGATGCCCATCAATTGGAGAGTGGCTGAATAAATTATGGTATATGAATGTTATGGAATATTATTGCTCTGTAAGAAACGACCAGCAGGACGATTTCAGAGACGACTGGAGAGACTTGCATGAACTGATGCTGTGTGAAATGAGCAGAACCAGGAGATCATTATTTATGGCAACAACAATACTATATGAGGATAAGTTCTAATGGACATGACTCTCTTCAACAATGAAATGCTTCAAACCAGTTCCAATTGTTCATTGAAGAGAGCCATATACATCCAGAGAGAGGGATGTGAAATGTGGACCACAACATAACATTTTCATGGTCTCTATTGAGGTTTGCTTGCATTGTATTTCCTTTATTGGATTATTCTTTCTTGTAGATACGATTTCCCCTGCACAAAAAATGATGCAATAACTATACATATATTCGATTTCTTAAGTATTCAAACATAATTATCATGTAGTGGATATCCTGCCATCTAGGGGAAGGGTGGGGAGTAGTGGGGAAAAATTTGTAACAGAAAGCTTTGTAAGGGTTAATGTTTAGGAATTACCCATACATATGTTTTGCAAATAAAAAGTATTAATAAATTAAAAAAAAAACAAAGCAATAATCATCAGAAAAAAAGAAAACCTCTAGTGATACAGATTCTGCTGTCCCCTGAGGGAACTATTCACCAGTGGGAGAACTCAAGATATTAAAAGTGTTTATATTTAAATGAAGCCAAAACTTCTACCAATTATTCCTGCTGCCCTTTGGGTGCAAGCAAAAGAAGTTTATGTTTTCAAATAGTTGAAGACTGTCATCCTCCCTGAATCGTCTTTTCTATAGGCTAAACACCCATAGGGCATGACACAGGCTCTGGCATGTCTTGCTAAGCTGAGAAGACTTCAAATATAGGCCCAATTATAAGTCACATGTCTGCCACCTGTCACCTGAGGACTCATACAAAGAAGAGATTTTTGTATGTAGTTAGTATGTGTGTATGTATATATATATACACTCTCTCTATATAGGGACTCCCGTCTTTCTATATATATCTGTATACCCCCCCCCCACACATATATATATATATATGTATGTATATATATATATATGTATATATATATATTAAGCAAGTTAAATATATACACATATTTAACTTGCTTAATTGGAAGTCTGATTCTGGGCCCTCCTTACCTCCACAGATCAATGGCATTGTTAACCTGAAATTAAAATGAAATTTGGCTAAAAACTATCTTTGAATAGGCTGTATGGGATAGAGTAGTTCATAGTAAATTTCTTTCAGATTTTTGAAACATTGCTTGTTCTGAGACTTTTTGCATAAACATTGCTCTGTACATTGGAATTGTTTGATTTCTTTGTTCACATGGAAAGGTAAATTAATTACTTTGTCTTTAGTATGATTTTTTTTTATGAAAACCACTAATAATTACCTGGGGACTTGTTTATTAACTGATCCAAGGCCTTATGTTAGACTATTCTGTTGTGTTGGTGTGGTGCTTATTGGAATGCTTATGAAAAAATGCTGAAGTCATTAAAATGATTATGAATGGCTATATTGCCACCTGAAATAGTCCCTGGTGATACCTCACAGCATTGGAAAAAATTGGAGATAGATCCTGACCAAATGGGTGGTAGGTAGTACTTCACTAAAGACTCTATTGTTGCTTCCCTTGAGAAGGGTAGGAACCATCTTGTTACTTCAGGCCTGATGGAAAATCCTCATTTAGCTGAAAAGATAGAGGGTTAATTGCCCATCCCAGAACGAAATTCTGTCTTGAATCATATCGGAATTAAAAGAAACAGTGCTGCAAGTATAGCCTGGAATTCCCAGCTCAGCCTCTGGTAAAATATAATCCATCAATTGTCCTCTTAGGCTGTCTCTCCCTATTTTCCACCAATTGTTCTCTGGATTTTTAAAGGAAATGCTCAGGCTTTTGTAAAATTAAATAATTTACTTGTGAAAAAAAGAAACAAATATTTGCAAAGCCAAGATGTATCAGAAATGACACAACAAAGAAGACTTCAGTATATCATAATTGCAATGGGAAAAAGGGGATACTTTTTGTAGCTGTGTGTGTATGTATATATATGTGTGTGTGTGTGTATATATATATATATATTATATGAATTATGGTATGATGGATAGAGCAAATCTTGATTTGTCTTACATAGGACACTTACTGCTTGATTCTTGGCAAACCATTTAACCCGTCAATGACTCCCCCCCTTCCCCTACCAACACCTCTCCAAAACGACAAATTACATGGAACATGTTCTATAGATTAGGGCAGCTAGGTGACATAGTGGATACTGGGAAACCTGGATGCAGTAAGACCTGAATTCAGATCTGGCCCCTTACATTTCTTAGTTGTATGATGCCTGCCTTATCTATAATATGTTGTTGTCGGGTCCAAATAAGATAACATTTGTGAAGTACTTATCACAATACCTGGCACAAAGTTGGTGCCATATAAATGTTAATTTTTGTTGTTGCTGTAGTATTAGAAGAAGCAATTTCCTTATCAGGAGCTTTCTATCCCAAAGAAATCACAGATTTTGTCTAATATATAACCCCCAAGGTGATTATATAATTTTTTAAAACTTAACTTATATATGTGTATAGATTATATAAGTTTTAAGTCTTGTGTGTGCATCTGCACACACACATATAATACATATATGTATGTATGTATATACACTGAAGAGCAAATGTAAATGTATGGTATTATATGTGTTTTTGATTAAACCTGCGGAAGTTGTCATTTTTTTGTCTTGGAGAGAAGCTTAGAGGACTTATAGGGTCATAGATCTTAAGGCAGGAGGGTCCTTAGAAATCATACATCCAGTTCCATCATTTTACACATGAGGATGCAGAGGTAAGTCAAGGTCCCACAGTAGTTGAGCTTGGATTCATCTTGGAGCCCTGTTCACCAGGATTACCATTGGCCTCTAGTACCACTATACCTGTTAGGTTTCTCTCTCTCCCCAAGTGTCTCCTTCTCAGGAGCCTTAGCCCTTATTCATCTCTCCTCTGTGTAATTCTCTGATCTATACTCTGTGTGTTACTTTTATCAGTTGCTAGAGCTAAATGCCTCATGCAAAGTATTTATGGAATTGAACTCTTTCCCATTTTAATTCCCATTTATCTTTTTGTCATCGGCTCAGCATTCCTCCAACGTGGTTGATATATATTTTCATTATGAATGCGTAATAAATTTGTTCTCCTGTTTTCTCCTGCTCTATTTCTCTACTTTCTTCTGCTTTTCTTCTACTTAGTCCTTCTCTACTTTCTCTGTTTTGTATGGAAGACTTTGAATAGGGGCCTGGCAGTGGATTATGTGTTATATATAAAGACAAGTATTGTTTTTTTCAGAGGAACTCAACACCACATTGTCCACAGGGGATGCATTTTTTGAGACATAGTATTTCGGGAAGACAATTTATGAAGTATTTTAGAAGACTGGCAATATATGTAGGCAATACTTTCGATGTATAGAGGTACATTCTCACAAGGAAGCTAATGGTAGTGTGAATTGTTATACACAATCTGCCAGGACCCACAGAGGCACAGCTTAATGATCCTATGTGTAAAAGAAGTGTTTAGAGGAGAAGGGACTCACTATCAACCTTTTAGACAATGGGTAAATAAAACTTTTTAAAAAGAAGTCTCAGCAACTCAACTCTATCAGGAATAAGACAAGGTGGATGGGAGAGTAAGACCAGTGAGTATCTAAAGAGCCCCTTGCGAACTGTATTTGACCCCCAAATGGTGATGGTGATATTATAGTTGGATTAAACTTTTGTCTTGAGATTCCATCTTTATGATTCTCTTTTTTCAAGTTTGGCAATAAATATGATCATATCCTGACTTCAGATGAAAAAATACTATAAAAATGATTTGTCTGAGTCTAGGCACGATCAAATGTGCAGATGAGCTGAGTTGATCAGACTTCAACCAGCCTTTCAGAACTTGGTATGCTGACATTGTGGTTTTCCAACCTTACCCAATTATATATTATATCATGTTGATGGCATTATCTAGGATTTACTCTTCTGCTTTTGTGCTCATTCAGGGAATGGGTCTCAGTTATTTGTTAGTGGTGGTGTGGAAATACGAGCTAGTCAATACAAACAGTTGAGTATGTGTGTTGTGTAGTTCCTGCTATGGAAATCACTAGTAGGATTTGGCATTTCCCTATCTAACCTGAGAAGTCAGACTTTTATAACCTTTCCACCTCCGACCTGAAGTCAGATCTTTTGTCTCCACCTCTGACCCTGAGCCCCTTAAAGGACTTTGCTTGTCATTTCTACTGATTACAGGGAGAGATCTGTCACCTAGGATTAGGGCAGGGAAGTAAAAGGATTTATACAGAAGCCAATCTCGGTTAAGGCTGCCAGGATTTAACGCCAGAAAGATGGGTAATAGGGTCAAAAGGTGGCACAGAGAAGGCCCCTTATAGCCAGTGTCAGTGTCAATCGTTTTTACATTTATATAATAGAGAATCTCTCCAGTGGAAATCCACAATTTCACATATACAACAGAAGCTTATTCTATTTTAAACTGTGATTTTGAGGCATTCCTCATTTACACTGGATGACACTGAACTCAAAACTGTCTAGATTAGAAAAGTGAACATTATTAATAAGAACAGAATGTTCTTACTATACTAGCTATTTTAGCTATACTAGCTATTCCAAAAGGTCTTAAGATGAACAAAAACCTATTTACTTCTTGATTTCTTCTTCATTCTTCTTCCTTTCTTCCTCCCCCTCCCCCTTTTCCTCCTCTTCTCCCTCCTTCTTCTACTCTTCCCTCTCCTCCCCCTCCTCTTTCTTCTCCTCTTCCCCCCATCTTCCTCACCTCCTCCTCTTCCCCTTCTTTCCTTCTCTTCCCTCTTTCCCCTTCCCCCCTCTCCCTTTCCTCCTCCCCCTTCCTCCATTTGGGCTCAGATTCCCCTGACTCCTGGGCTGGGGTTTTATCCAGTGTAGTGCCATCACTACTTCTGATTTCAGTGCATGCCTGCTTTCATCAGTATGGACCCTTCCCCAACTAGTACAGTTTGCAGCCCATCCAAATTCCTGGATTATTGCAGCTAAAATGTATTCATCTGGGAATGCTCAATTTTATGGTGATGGAGCCATTGTATTTGGTCATCAGAGAGCAAATAGTGTGTGTTTCCATACTTGATCATTAATAAGTGTTCCTTCTTATTTAACAAGTGCTTGCAAATTGCAGAAGGTAAGGAAGAGTAAAAAGAAAGTAAATACAATGGAAGGGAAAGGAAGAAGGAAAGGAAGGAAGGAAGAGAAAGAAAAGTGAAAGAACAACAAAAACAGAAATAAATTATCTATAAATGTATTGTACCTTATCAATCTTTTCTCCTTAGGGTTTTAAGGAACAAAGTGTACAGCAGAAAGAATATTTGCCTTGGGGCCAGGGCTTGAATCCAACTTCTGCTCCTAACTTGAAGTATTGTCTGGGGAAAACCATTTCCTTTCTCTGAGTATCTGTTGCCTCCTTTTCACAGATAGGGTTGGTCTGTCTCTAAAGTCTCTTTCAACTCCTGGATGCCATGGTTCTCCAGGTTACATCAAGATTTCTTAAATAGGGACGCATGAATTTAGAATAAAATATCAGTGACAGTATTTCAGTAGTATTGGTTTACCTTTATAATCATCTGCTTCTATTTTATGCATTTGCCCATGATTCTGAGAAGGGTTCTACAGGCCTCACCAGACAACTAGAAGGATCTAGGGCACAAAAATGGTAAGAACCACTGAATTAGATGCTCAAAGAATGTTTTAAAAACAGCTAGGTGCCACAGTGCCGAGAACGTGGAATTTGGCATCAGGAAACCCTGGGCTCAAATCCTATGTTATACACTTTTTAATTGTGATCCTGGAGTAGTCATTCTCCCTGTTCGTCATTTGTTAAATGAGGGTAATAATAGTACTTATCTCCCAGTTATATGGTGAAGATAAAATGAGTTAACATATGTTAAGTTTGATCCAAAAATGTTCATATAAATGTTTAAATAAAAATTCTCTATTTTTTCTGGTAAATTTATTTATTTTTAACATATATTACTTTATGAATCATGCTGGGAGAGAAAAATCAGAATAAAAGGGAAAAAAACATGGGAGAGAAAAAAACAGAAAAAAGAAGTAAACATAGCACCTTTAGTTCTTTTTCTGGATGCAGATGGCATTTTCTATCCAAAGGCTATTGGAATTGCTTTGAGAAGAACCAAGTCTTTCATAGTTGATCAATGCACAATCTTGCTGTTATTGTGTACAATGTATTCCTGGTTCTTCTTGTTTTGCTCAGCATCAGTTCATGTAAATCTTTCCAGGCCTCTGCTCAGAGGCTTGATTTCATGTGATTTTCAAGGGGAACTTGGAGAGCTCGAGCAGCTTCCTGGCTTTACTCTGTAATCTTGGCTCCACCCCTGGAAGTCTCCCAAATTCTTTAAATCAAAGGATTTCTTTTGTTTTCTACATTGGCACTTTTGTCATTGTGAGTAAAAATGTGGGTCTCGGGGAAAGAGGGGCAGTACTCTAAGAGTATTGCCTTAATCTAGAGCCATGGGCAAACTGAGATGGATTAGTAGTGTGCTCCTATGGTGAAAAGGGGTCATTAATCATCACTATCATTACCATGAGCATTTATAGAACACCTTAATGTTTACAGAACACTTTAAAAATATTACCTCATTTTATCCTCACAATAATTATGGCAGGTAGGAGCTATTTTTATCCTCATTCTACAGCTGAGAAAACTGGAACTGAAAGAGTTAAGTGAAGCCCAAGGTCAGGGCCATATTTGATGTAGCATCTTGCCGTACTTTCTATTATTGTGGCAGGATGCTACAACTCTCACCACAATGGAAGAAAGAAGTTCAGTAAGTACATTTGACCCATTTCTAATAGCAATCTTTTAAAATCTGTTACTGCTTCATCATCATTCTTCTTTAAAATTGTTATTCATTATCTTTTCCTGACAAAAAAGTGCCTCTTTATTTAAAAAAATTCAGATAAATTATGTAGGTTTGTTCCTTTAAGATAATAAGGAACTGTATTCTACCAACCATAGCCTTTTAAAAAGGTCTTTCTGTGCCATCTGTTAGTATTTAATTTGCATTTCTCTTTGCAAGGGGGTCTCTCCAAACCAAAATGGAATCATTGTTATTACCATTCCTATCTGTTTTGTCTCAACTTGGGCTTCTGATGTTATTATTAGTTGTTTGTGATTACAGAATGTCTTGATTGTACTTACTTGAGTAACTACTTATTTTCCCAAGGGAGCTACAGATATGTTGTTTTTCAAATTAAAGCTGCTACTATAGGGATGCTGCTGCTGACTAGTCACTTTCCATTTTTCTTCGATTTTGCAAGTAGGAGCCCCATTTTCTCCATTCAATAGGCATTTTGTTAAGTACTATTAGCCCAGTACTAGGCTAGGTAGAAAATGCATTAAAAAGTCACTTTAGAAAAAAGATCATTTTGAATGGTCTCTTTACATCTAGAAATATTATGCTTGTTTACTAAGATCAGTAAGAATTGGGAACTTGTTCTGTCATATATATCCAAATCTGTGGGAATAGTGATCATTGAAGAAAAAAATAATTATAGGAATTTAATATTAATAAATATAGGAATAAATTATAGGAATAATTAATAAGGTGTTAGTTCAGGTAGTGTTTCAGGGGTTACCATGTCCAAGAATTCAGTCAACCTGTTAGTGGTGAACTCCTCAGGACATGGAATCAGTGAATAAATAGAACCATATTTTTAATGCCTCGATCTCTGAGTAATCAAATTGTGAGTCACCCATGGGGCAAAAGGGAGATGCATTGAGGGGCATAAGAAAGCTGTTTCTACATGACAAAGGAGATATTATTTTACATAAGAGGTTTTATAGCATCTACCTTCTAAGGTTGTTGTGAATATCAAGTGAGAAAATAATTGCAAAGCGCCAAGTATAGTAATCTTGGCACATAGTAAGCGCCATGTAAATATTGATATTATGATGATGATGATGATGATGATGAAAATAACCAAGGTGAACTGATTGTGTAAAAGGAATTAGGGATAAAAAAGCAAATAACCTGAGCCCTCAGTGAAACCCAAATAATATTTAAAGGTCTAGGAGAAAGAAAAGCATTTAGACCTACAACTCATAGCATAGAATTAAATGAATTCTTGCTAGAAGATAGCCATAAACATTAAAAAACTGTATGAAAAAGGAAAAATAGAATAATGTAATTATCACAGTTGCAGGGGGAAATTGTTTTTCTTATTAAATATAAGAAATTATTAGAGACAAGATAAATGTGCTTGATTGAATTAAAATAAAGCAAAAACCCTGTCTAGCAAAAACAATGTAATCAAAAGAAAATGAGAGTGTGAAAATACTTATGCAGATGACAAATTAAAACTTGACATCTATATGAAATAGACAAAAGCCAACTCCTATTCCCTATTTGCTGAATGATTGAAAAGCTAAAAAAATGCTGTTTTCAAAAGAGGAAGCATGAATTATTCCTAATCATTTGAAAACTACACAAGTTCATTAACAACAAAAAGATCCTGAAAATGGCAGAGTAAAGGTAGGAACTTGGCCCACCCCTCCCCCAAATTGCTCCAAATTCCTTTAAATAATGACTCTAAACAAATTTTAGAACATCAGAACACCCAAAAAGATGGAGCAGAACAGTTTCTAGGCAAAGGCAACTTAGAAGCTCACAGAAAAGGTCTGTGACATAAGGATGGGAGCCCTGTGTGCAGTCCTTATGCCGGATGCACCAGCACATACCCATCCTCAGCACCAGCCCCAACTCAACCTCTGAATCATTGGCAGTATTAGTGTTTTCCAGAGCTCTCAGCCCAGAGACACTAAAGAGGATCTGGAAGGTCAGCAGAAACATGGCCTGCAACCATGGTGAGAGCCCAGCACACAATCCCAGTGCAGCCTGGCCCTCAGTGTCATTGAAGAGGGACCTCTGAATCAGCAGCACTGCTAGAGTCTTCTGGACCTCTCAGCCTGGGGAAACCAGGGAGGATTCAGAAGGTCAATGGAGAGGGTCTGTGGCAACTGGGTGGGAATCTAGGGTGCATTTCCATTGCAGCCCTGGTTAGCAGAGCTCCAGCCCCAGCCCTGGCCAGCACACTACTAGATTTTATGGCTACAGTGGCATGGGGACATTCCTAATAGCTTCAGGACAGAAAAGAGTTCTTGAGTCAGATTCCCAGAAGGATATTTGAAAATAGCTACACAAAACCCTTGAAGCTTGGGACAATGAACTTTACAACATGGAAAAAGAGCCCTACTTTAACAGAGTTAAAAGCCTAGTAATAGCCTAGGAAAAGGAGCAGACAACAACAACAACAAAAGTTTCCGACCATTGAAGGTTATTATGGTGACAAGGCAGATCAAAGCACACTCGAAGATGAAAACAAAGTCAAAGTTCCTACATCCAAAGCCTTCAAGAAAAATAAGAATTGGGCTCAGGTCATGGAAGAGCTCAAAAGGGATTTTTTTTATTATTAAAGCTTTTTATTTATATAACATATGTATGGGTAGTTCCCCAGCATTGATCTTTACAAAGCTTTCCATTACAAATTTTACCCCCAGTCTCCTCCCCTCCCCTAGATGGCAGGAAGTCCACTACATGTTAATAATGTTGAAATGCTTGAGAAGTTATGCAAGAAAAATCCTATCTACAAGAAAAAAAAAGAATCAGAGAAAGGCAACACAAAGCAAGCAAATGTCAATAGAGATCATGAAAATGTTACGTTGTGGTCCATATTCCATTTCCCTCTCTCTGGATGTATATGGTTTTCTTCAGTGAACAATTGGAACTGGTTTGAGACAATGCTTTGTTGCAGAGAGCCATGTCCATCAAAATTGATCATCATGTAATACTGTTGTTGCTGTGTATGATGATCTCCTGGTTCTGCTCGTTTCACTCAGCATCAGTTCATGCAAGTCCCTCCAGGCCTCTCTGAAATCGTGCTGCTGGTCGTTTCTTACAGAGCAATAATATTCCATAACATTCATATACCATAATTTATTCAGCCACTCACCAATTGATGGGCATCCCTTCAGTTTCCAGTTTCTAGCCACCACAAAAAGGGCTGCCACAAACATTCTTGCACAGGTGGGTCCCTTTCCCTCCTCTAAGATCTCTTTGGGATATAGGCCCAGTAGAAACACTGCTGGGTCAAAGGGTATGCACAGTTTGACCACTTTTTGAGCATAGCTCCAAATTGCTCTCCAGAATGGTTGAATCCGTTCACAGTTCCACCAACAATGTATCAGTGTCCCAGTTTTCCCACATCCCCTCCAACATTCATTGTTATCTTTTCCTGTCATTTTAGCCAATCTGACAGGTGTGTAGTGGTACCTCAGAGTTGTCTTAATTTGCATTTCTCTGATCAATAGTGATTTGGAGCAACTTTTCATATGACTAGAGATGGTTTTAATTTCATCATCTGAATATTGTCTGTTCATATCCCTTGACCACTTATCTATTGAAGAGTGGCTTGAATTTTTATATATATGAGACAATTCTCTATATATTTTAGAAATGAGGCCTTTATCAGAACCATTAACTGTAAAGATGATTTCTCAATTTAATGCTTCCCTCCTAATCTTGTCTGCATTTGTTTTGTTTGTACAGAAACTTTTAAACTTAATATAATAAAAATTATCCATCTGGTGTTCAATTAGGAATTCCAGGTCTTCTTTGGATATAAATTTATTCCATCTCCACAGGTCTGAGAGATAAACTATATTACGTTCCTCTAACTTGCTTACAAAGTCCCTCTTTATATCTAGATGATGAACCCATTTAGATCTTATTTTGGTATGTGGTGTTAGGTATGGGTCAAGCCCTAATTTCTTCCACACTAGTTTCCAATTTTCCCAGCAGTTTTTTACCGAATAGTGAGCATTTATCCCAAAAGATGGGGTCTTTCGGTTAATCAAACAGTAAATTGTTAAAGTTATTGCCTAGATTGTTCTGATAACCTATCCTATGCCACTGATCGACTGCTCTATTTCTTAGCCAGCACCAAACGGTTTTGATGACCGCTGCTTTATAATATAGTTTTAGATCTGGTATAGCAAGGCCACCTTCATCTGTCTTTTTTTTCATTAATCCCCTTGAAATCCTTGACCTTTTGTTCTTCCTCAAAAGGGATTTTGATAATCATGTAAGAGAGCTAGAGGAAAAATTAAGGAAAGAATTGAGAGAGGTGCAAAAGGAAATACAAAAACTAATGAGGAGAAGAATGCCTTAAAAAGTAAAATTGGCCAATTGGGAAAGAAGATGCAAGACCTCAGTGAGGAAAATAATTCCTTAAAAATAGAATTGAGCAAATGGAAGCTTGTGACTTCATGAGAAATCAAGATACAATAAAGTAAAACAAAAAAATGAAAAATAGAAAAAAAATGTGAAATATCTTGTTGGAAAAAACAACTGACCTAGAAAATAGAGGCAGAAGAAATTATTTAAAAATTATTGGTCTACCTGAAAGTTATGATCAAAAAAAGAGCCTCGACATCACCATTCAAGAAATTATCAAGGAAAACTGTCCTGATATTCTAGAACCAGAAGGTAAAATAGAAATTAAAAGAATCCACTGATCACCTTCTGAAAGAAATCCCCAAATGAAAATTCCCAGGAATATTATGGCAAAATTTTGGAACTCCCAGGTCAAGGAGAAAATAGTGCAAGTATCTAGAAAGAAACAATTCAAGTATAGTGAAGTCACAATCAGGATAACACAAGATTTAGCAGCTTTCAAATGAAACGACCTGAAGGCTTGGAATTTGATATTCTGGAGAGCAGTGGAATAGGATTGCAGTCAAGAATCACCGACTCAGAAAAACTGAGGATAATTCTTCAGAGGAAAAGGTGGGTCATTCAATGAAATAGATTTTCAAGCATTCCTGATGAAGAAGATTAGAGGCTGAATGGAAAATATGATTTTCAAATACAGGGATATGGAGAAGCATAAGGAAAATGATATTTATCATAAGGGACTTAATAAGGTTTATTTGCATTTAATTAAGGGACCAAAAGGTTGTTAGGACATTTTATACATTGAAATTCATTTATGAAAGGTAAATAATTGAAAAGTAATTTGAATTGATTCTAATGATTTCCTATGCTCCTATTATGCATCTATGATCTGAATGTTATCAGAATCTCAATGATGAGGGCACTCTCTCCAAAAGTGCACGTTTCTGTCCATTCACATTTTCTTATCCTGTGGTTCTTGCCCATGTATTTTCATAAATCTACTAAAAAAGATATATCAAGTATATGAGACCTGCATCTCTGGGGTTTTTTTTTGAGTTTTTTCAAAGCATTCTGTAAAGAGCAGGGCAGCATTTGTGCTTTTTCAATTCCTTACTCTCCCTACATGACTGACATACATTTTTTTTTTCAGATCAGACATTTACATGATTATAAATTTCATGCTCCTTTTGTGAGGATGTCATCCTTAGTAATACATACAATACCTCACTTTTGCCCAAATACATTTTCTTATTGCCCTTTAAGTCACCCATATTTTTTATTCTTCTGAAATTGTCATGTTCTATGATTTGCATATATAGTCATCCAGAAAATATGGGTATTAACAAGATGATGATGGGGGTGGATGTGAAATGTGTATATGTGTATGTGTGAGTGACAGGAATGAGCTGCTTGGAATTAGTAGCAGTGCTGCATAATTTCCCAAATGCAGTCCAATCCACTCTCCTCCTTCTCTTCAAACCTTGGGAATGGTTTTTTCATCACCTGTAGCGCCTGTCCTAAATATGTATACTAATTGAATAACTCAACGGGCTGTCTCTCTGTGTGTCATAATCTGGAATTATCTATTGTGTATCTTTGTATATTAATCACTCTCTTTTGAGTGATTTTGGATCTTATTTAAGAGTCTCTATAGTATCGGAGGGGTTGATGAAATACAGACGAAGTGTTCCAAAAGTCTTAGTGCAGTTTTAAACTATTATAATTGGTATATTTTATTTTATTCATATAAATATTTATACAATTTCAAGCTATTATAATTTGTTACACAGAAACTTTTAGAACATTTTGTATTATGTCACTTAGAACTCCTTTTCATTAATCCAAAACACCTGCTAAGGCAGTGGCAAATATCTTTGACAAAGATATGCCTAGATATTGTGTGCCTCGTTTTATATTTCTTATTAAAAATTTTTTGGGTCATATGTATACATTTATTTTTTACATATTTCTTTATGAGCCATATAGGGAGAGAAAAATCAAAACAAAAGAGGAAAACCACAAGAAAGAAAGAAAAAAACAGAAGGAAAAAAAGTTGAAAATAGTTCTTTGATCCTCATTCAATCTCCATAGTTCTCTGGATGCAGATGGCATTTTCCGTCAAAGTTTATTGAAATTACCTTGGATCACTGAATTGTTGAGGAGAGCTAAATCTACCATAATTGATCATCACACAATCTTGCTGTTGCTGTATACAATGTTTTCCTGGTTCTGCTCAAATCAATCAGCATCAGTTCATGTAAGTCTTTCCAGACTCTTCCAAAATCACCCCAATCATCATTCTTATAGAACAATAATATTCCTTCACTTTCATATACCATAAATTATTCAACCGTTCTCCAATTGATTGGCATCCATGCATTTTCCAACTGCCACCACAAAAAGGACTGCTATAAACATTTTTGTACCTGTGGCTCCCCCCCCCCTTTTATTATCTCCTTGGGACACAGATTCACTAAGAACCTAACTTTTATGTTTCTTAAATGCTATTTCTACTTTGTCAAATAGAGTGCTTAGAGCTCTAAAGTGCTAATGTCCAAATATGGAGGCTTTTTTGTATGGTAGAGTAGACATTTCCTCATTAACTCTCCAATTTGGGTAGGGGTAGGAAGGAGAAGGTAGAAGGAAATAGGTGATATACATAATCAGGTCCATGGGCAAGCAAAGAAATAAAGAGAAATCCTGCAGTTTCTCAGCAAGAAGAGGAGATATGAGATTAAGAGAGGCAAAAAGGAGCAATTTAAAATGGCATGTGAAAGGGAATAATTTCAATCAAATGGCATGAAAGGGTTCTTACTGAAGAGCATTTGCAAGAAGGAAGAGATTTATGGATGTCAATGAAGACAAGAACGTCACAGTGGGTCTAATTTGGGTCATGTTCATGCATAGGGAGATTACTTCCTTTAAGAGAATTTTGCACCTTCCTGGATGACATCTTGCCTTAGGACAAGAAAAACCAAATAAAAAGCTAGTTTTTGAAAAGAGTAAAAAAAGTGATATACCTTTAGCTAGCCAGATTAAAAAGAAGGTAGAAAATCAGATCTACAAAATAAAAAATGAACAACATGAAATAGCAAAATTGGAGAACGTAAAAAAAAATGATTGTATCCTACTGTACTCAATTGTGTACTAAGAAAACTAAGAACTCAAGATAAATGGAATGCATTCAAAAATACAAAATACCAAAACAAGTGGTTCACCAAACAGAAATTTTAAATAAAGGTGTCTTATAAATGGGGCTAGAACTATCTTTAAAAGTGAACTTCTGGCCTAGGTAGATTTATAGGTGAATGATATCAAAATTTTAAAAAAATATTATTGATACTACAGAAATTATTCTCAAAATGGAAAAAGAAGTAACTGCAAAATTCCTTTTTATGAGAAAAAATATGGTCCTCATGTCAAAAGCAGGGAAAAATAAAGCAAAGAAAAACAACTATAGACTCTTTTTGTTAATATATACCAATTCATAATTTTTAAATAAAATCCTGACCCACCCACTCCTCCCAAACAAACTGCAGCACTACTAAAAAAAGTCATTCTCTGTGATCAAGTTGAATTCATACAGGAGATGAAAGGGTATTTCAACATTAGGGAAACTAACAAAATAATTATATTAAAATATAAAACCAAAAGATTATCTAAATAAGTGTGGAAAAAGCATTTGACAAAATACGGTACTTGTTTATGTGAAAATAGCCCTACAAAATAGAGAAAAAAGGGATCTTTTCAGAAAAAGTATACATCTGAAATCAAAAGCAGTTATTAAATACAATAAGAAAATACTAGAAATTTTCTTGGCAGCAGAAATAAATTTACTCCCTCTTCTGATTATTATTTGATATAGTTCTAGAACTTCTAGCAATAGCAATGAAACAAAAGAAAGAAATGAAGGACTAAAGATAAGCAAAAACAAGACAAAATGATCCTTAAAATTGATGACATGAGGTTTTACTTAGAAAGTCTTAGGAATTCTGCCAATAAATTACTTCAGACACTTGTTGATGTAAAATTATAGGCTATAAAGTAAAACCAGGTTGGCTTAAAATAATTAACTCTAACAAAATCCATAAGATAATAGTAGAAGAGGAAGTCCCACTCACAAGAACTAAAACATTCGTCAAGTATTTGGAAATCAGTATGTCAGAGCACATTCACTGCCTATATAGTTGTAATTTATGTACAGAATGTTCCTTAAAAATAAATAAGAACCATTTAGTGCTCATGGCTAAGCCATGCAAATGTCATTAGAATGACAAAGCCACCAAAGGTAATTTATAGATTTCGTGCTATGTCAAAGTAGCAAAGATACACTTTGTAGAATTAGATAAAAGTATAATAAAACTCATTTGAAGAAGCAAAATATCTAGAATATGAAAAAAACACATAGGGCAAAGTAATAGGAATGAAGAGGGAGTAGCACATTTGAACCTCAGATTATATTATAAAGTATCAGTGATCAAAAACTGTTGGGTACTTCTTTAAAAATAGAAAAGTAAATCAGTAGAAGAGATTAGATAGGAAAGCATGAGAAACAATTAAATTCAACACAGAACTCAAATCCCCAAATATAATTCCATATATGAGATCTCCTTACTTAATAAGAGCTTCTGGGAAAACTGGTAAGTGTTCCGGAAGAAATTAAGCTTAGTAACCAACAACTTACACCATAGTTTACATTGTGCAGTATACTCAAAATGGAATGTGATCTGAATATTACAGCTCACACTCTTAGAAAAACAACAGAGAAAGAGATCATATACTCTTCACATGTATGGGTAAGGAGGTGGATTCTTTTTTTACATTTCTATTTTTTATTTTTTTTATTATTAAAACTTTTTATTTGCAAAACATATGTATGGGTAATTCTTCAACATTAACCCTTACAAAGCTTTCTGTTACAAATTTTTCCCCCATAGTCCCCACCCCTCCTCTAGACAGCAGGAAATCAGCTACATGTTAATTATGTTAAAATACTTGACAAATCGAATATATGTATACATATTTCCACAATTATCTTGTTGTGCAAGAAAAATCATATCTACAAGAAAAAAAATCAGAGAAAGGAAACACAATGCAAGCAAACATCAATAGAGAGCATGAAAATGTTATGTTGTGGTCCACATTTCATATCCCTCTTTCTGGGTGTATATGGCTTTCTTCACTGAACAATTGGAACTGGTTTGAAGCATTTCATTGTTGAAGAGAGCCATGTCCATCAGAATTGATCGTCATATAGTACTGTTGTTGCCGTGTATAATGATCTCCTGGTTCTGCTCATTTCACTCAGCATCAGTTCATGTAAGTCTCTCCAGGCCTCTCTGAAATCATCTTGCTGGTCATTTCTTACAGAACAATAATATTCCATGACATTTATATACCATAATTTATTCAGCCATTCTCCAATTGATGGGCATCCATTCAGTTTCCAGTTTCTAGCTACTACAAAAAGGGCTGCCACAAACATTCTTGCACATGTGGGTCCCTTTTCCTCCTCTAAGATCTCTTTGGGATATAGGCCCAATAGAAACACTGCTGGGTCAAAGGGTATGTACAGTTTGATAACTTTTTGAGCATAGTTCCAAATTGCTCTCCAGAATGGTTGGATCCATTCACAGTTCCACCAGCAATGTATCAGTGTCCCAGCCTTCCCACATCCCCTCCAACATTCGTCATCATCTTTTCCTGTCATCTCAGCCAATCTGACAGGTGTGTAGGGGTACCTCAGAGTTGTCTTAATTTGCATTTCTCTGATCAATAGTGATTTGGAGCACCTTTTGAGGAGGTGAATTCTTAACCTAAAAAGGGTAGGGACAATTACATAAGATAAACTCATTTTGAATACATGCAATTGAAAAACTTTTACATAAATGAAATGAGTACATCTAAAATAAGAAAGATAGTAAATGATTGGGAAAATATTTATTTCAATTTATTGTTCATAAAGTTTTGACCCCCCAAGACATAGACAGCTAGCAGAAACACATAAGGCTAAAAAGCAATTTCTCTGCAGATTCATGGGCAAGTGATATGAACATGTTTTTTTTTAAATTCAAAACACACCAGTGATTTCTAAAAACTCATTACATGTGTTATCTTGTTTGATCCTCCCAATAACCCCATGAAGTAAATGGTATTATTGCCTCTATTTTATAGATGGGGTGACTGATACAAACAAATGTTAAGTAGCTTGCCCAGGATCACATAGCTAATAAGTACTTGATGCCAGATTGGAGTTCAAGTCTTTCTGACTCCAGGCCCAGCACTCTATTCCTTGTGTTTTCTAGCTACTGAGCTATGAGGAACAACTATTATGAAACCCTATTCCTTGAGTCCAAGTATAGCTCTATATTACCTAAATCACAAGGGATGGTCTGACCTCAGCCCACAAAGCTTTTTGTGAATATCCTCTGACCTCAGAACCAGGAGATTCCATTCGGGTTCCAACTTTCCTAATTCCTCACTGGAACACAAAGCTTTCAAAAAAATTGTGAGCCATATGAAGGACTTAATGACCTTAAGAAAGAATATTCCAAATAGCTAAAAGTATTTAAAATCAAAACAACTGTGAGGTTTATCCTCATCTCTACCAAATTGGCAGAGGTGACAAAAGATGTGAATAGTTATTTGAAGGATTGTATGAAGGCAGCCATGCTAATGTATTTTTGGTGATGCTATAAATTAGTACAAGATTTTTGGAAAGCAGTTTGGAAATCTGCACATCAAGGGGCTAAATTTTTTATTTATCCTATTTTTTAAACTAAAGATTCCACTACTAGGCATAGATACCAAAGAGGTCGCTGATAAAAATAAAGGTTCCATATGTATCAACGTGTTTATAGAAGCAGTCTTGTGCTAGCAAAGAACCGGAAACAAAGTATATGCCTATTGATTGGGGAATGACTAAACAAAGTGTCACCCATGAATATAATAAAATATTACTGTGTTCTAAGAAATTATGAGTATAGTGCACAAAGAAAAGCAGGGAGAGATTTATATGAACCAATGCAAAGTGAAGTAAACAGAACCAAGAAAACAATATACGTGATGACCATGCCATTTGGAAAGAATAGCCACAAAACAATCAAAACTGACTATGATAAAATTGTAAAGAACATGCTTGTCTCCAAAGAATATATATATATATATATATATATATATATAATATATATATATATATAAACATTTCTTCCTATTAATCCCTATTCCTTTGTAGATATCCAAGTCCTTGGATCTAGAACAATGTCAGATCTTTTAAGATGTGTTGATTGGTTTTGTTGATTGTTTTAATAAGGGAAAGATTTCTGAGGAAGATACAGAGAGAAATGAATAAGGTGAAAAACAACAAAAATCTATTTTGGAAAAATGAGGCTTACACTGTTGTTGACTGCCACAGCTTTTCTGCTTGGCCAAGGGATCAAGTGTTTGTTTACCAAGGTTGTTGTTGGCTTCTGTGGACATTCTCATTGTGTTGACTGTTTAAAATTAATTAAACTTACGTAAGTTTAAGAATGATGGAGAAATCTAATATTGCTTTGATACTTTGGTTAAAGAAGAATGTATAAACCAGTCACTCATAGGTCTTAGAGTAAAGTTGCACCTGTGATGTATTTAGGTAGGCTGAGCATATTTGGCCACACCCCAGGTTCATTTATAAATATAAAGCAACAAATGCGAAAGTTTGAGCCCCCTTTCCCATAGAAATTACTTGTAGGAGAGTGTATCACAAATGTGGGGGAATGTTTTGTATTGCCTCCTTACTGTACCACCTGTTAAGTATTTATAAAAGCTACTTAAGTCTAGTTGATTGATTCTCAACAGATAATGGGGGGCCTACAGTGGTAACCTGTTGGGGCCTTGAGCCAGTGGCTTTAGTAAATCACTCCTACTCAGTTTCTCAGGGAAAGCCTCTAGAATCCTGAAGCAGAGATGTAATTATGCTCTGGGTACCCAGCTTGTCAGTGAGTGGGAGTTGGGAAAAGGATCCTCAGAGCTTACGTGAATCATATAAGAAATGATGATATCAAGGGTCAGTGTCTTAACCTTTTATCTACTTCTCTTTTTTAAATTACCATTTCATATAAATAGGACAAATTAGACTAGTTATTGTAGATTGTATGGATTTTTCTTCTTTATGCTTTCTTTTAAATGGACTTTGATTCACATCTTAACCCTAACTTAATCAATGGTCTGACTGGACCCAGATAATTGATTAATGCATTGCTCACGTCATTAATCATACATTTCCTATCTGTTAAGTTGCACTCAAGTTCATTCTGTATGTTGTTTGATACTCTTTATTTCTACTACCTGCCAACTCTTCTCAAAGAAACTTGAGTATTCTATAAGTCCTTAGCCTCTTTAATAGTTCAAAATGTTATGAAACATTTTTCACTCACATCTTCATGTCCACTTTCTTATTCAAGTGACTATTTATGAAAGTATCTCAGAATTACAATCATGGATTTTTATACTTGACACCACAGAAGGAGGCATCACAATGGTCAGATTGTCAAATCCATACACTCCCAAAGTAATCTCTTTTGTTACACATCTGGCAAGCAGTCATGTAGCCTCTATTTGAAGATACCCTTAGAAAATATCAGAAAATTTGGAGGAGGATGAGAACCCTTTGTTTTTTTTATTTGCAAAACATATGTATGGGTAATTCTTCAACATTAACCCTTACAAAGCTTTCTGTTACAAATTTTTCCTCCCTAGTCCCCACCCCTCCCCTAGATGGCAGGATATCCACTACATGTTAATTATGTTAAAATACTTGACAAATCGAATATATGTATACATATTTCCACACTTATCATTGTTGTGCAAGAAACATCGTATCTACAAATAGAAAAAATAGATAAAGGAAACACAATGTAAGCAAACATCAGTAGAGAGCATGAAAATATTATGTTGTGGTCCACATTTCACATCCCTCTCTCTGGGTGTATATGGTTTTCTTCACTGAACAATTGGAAGTGGTTTGAAACATTTCATTGTTGAAGAGAGCCATGTCCATCAGAAATGATCGTCATATAGTATTGTTGTTGCCGTGTATAATGATCACCTGATTCTGCTCATTTTACCCAGTATCAGTTCATGCAAGTCTCTCCAGGCCTCTCTGAAATCGTCCTGCTGGTCGTTTCTTACAGAACAATAACTTTCCAGAATATTCATATACCACAATTTGTTCAGCCATTCTCCAGTTGATGGGCATCCATTCAGTTTCCAGTTTCTAGCCACTACAAAAAGGGCAGCCAGAAACATTCTTGCAAATGTGGGGCCCTTTCCTTCCTTTATGATTTCTTTGGGATATAAGCCCAATAGAAATGCTGCTGGGGCAAAGAGTATGCACAGTTTGATAACTTTTTGAGCATAGCTCCAAATTGCTCTCCAGAATGGTTGGATCCGTTCACAGTTCCACCAACAATGTATTAGTGTTCCAGTCTTCCCACATCCCCTCCAACTTTCATCTTTATCTTTTCCTGTCATTTTAGCCAATCTGACAGGTGTGTAGTAGTACCTCAGAGTTGTCTTAATTTGCATTTCTCTGATCAATAGTGATTTGGAGCACCTTTTCATATGACTAGAAATGGTTTTAATTTCATCATCTGAAAATTGTCTGTTCATATCATTTGACCATTTATCGATTGGACAATGGCTTGAATTCTTATAAATATGAGACAATTCTCTCTATATTTTACAAATGAGGCCTTTATCAGAACCCTTAAATGTAAAGCTGATTTCCCAATTTATTGCTTCCCTCCTAATCTTGACTGCATTAGTTTTGTTTGTACAGAAACTTTTTAACTTAATATAGTCAAAGTTATCTATCTGGTGTTCAATTTTGAGTTCCACTTTTTCTTTGGACATAAATTTATTCCATCTCCATAGGTCTGAGACATAAAATATATTACGTTCCTCTAATTTACTTATAATATTACTCTTTATACCAGATCATGAACCCATTTAGATCTTATCTTGGTATGTGATGTTAGATGTGGGTCAAACCCTAATTTCTTCCACACTAGTTTCCAATTTTCCCAGCAGTTTTTGTCAAATAGTGAGTACTTATCCCAGAAGCTGGGGTCTTTGGGGTCATCAAAAACTAAATTGCTGTAGTTATTGCCTAGTTTGTCTTGTGATTCTATCCTGTGCCACTGATCAACTATTCTATTTCTCAGCCAGTATCAAATGGTTTTGATGACTGCTGCTTTATAATAAAGTTTTAGATCTGGTACATCAAGTCCACCATCATCAGCCTTTTTTTTCTTTAATTCTCTTGAAACTCTTGAACTTTTGTTCTTCCAAATGAATTTTGCTACTATTTTTTCTAGATCAGTAAAATAATTTCTTGGGAGTTTGATTGGTATGTCACTAAATAAGTAAATTAGTTTGGGTAGTATTGTCATTTTTATTATATTTACTCGGTCTACCCATGAGCATTTTATGTTTTTCCAATTGACTAGGTCTGAGTTTATTTGTGTGGAAAGTGTTTTGTAGTTTAGTTCATATAGTTCCTGACTTTCCCTTGGCAGATAGATTCCCAAATATTTTACACTACCAACAGTTATTTTGAATGAAATTTCTTTTTGTATCTCTTGCTGCTGAACTTTATTGGTAATATATACAAATGCTGATGATTTCTTTGGATTTATTTTGTATCCTGCAACTTTGCTGAAGTTGTGAATTGTTTCTAGTAATTTTTTAGTCCAGTTTCTAGGGTTCTCTAAGTATACCATTATGTCATCTGCAAAGAGTGATGATTTGGTTTCCTCATTACCTAGTCTAATTCTTTAATAATTCTTTAATCTCTTTTTCTTCTCTTACTGCCAAAGCTAACATTTTTAAGACAATATTAAATAACAATGGTGACCTTGCGCAGCCTTGTTTCACTCCTGATCTTATTGGGAATGGTTCGAGTTTGACTGCATTACATATGATGCTTGCTGATGGTTTTAAGTAGATACTACTAATCATTTTAAGGAAAAGCCCATTTATTCCTATACTCTCCAGTGTTTTTAATAGGAATTGATGTTGGATTTTATCAAAGGCTTTTTCTGCATCTATTGAGATAATCATATAGTTTTTGTTAATTTGGTTATTAATATAATTGATTATGCTAATAGTTTCCCTAATATTGAATCAACCATGCATTCCTGGTATAAATCCTACTTGGTCATGATGTATTATCCTGGGGATAACTTTCTGTAATCTCATTGCTAAAATCTTATTTAAAATTTTTGCATCAATATTCATTAGAGAAATGGGTCTATAGTTTTCTTTCTCAGTTTTCTCCCTACCTGGTTTAGCTATCAGCACCATATCGGTCTCATAGAAGGAATTTGGTAGTACACCTTCTTTCCCTATTTTTTCAAATAGTTTATGTAGTATTGGGATTAATTGTTCTTTAAATGTTTGGTAGAATTCATATGTAAATCCATCTGGCCCTGGAGATTTTTTCTTAGGGAGTTGATTAATGGCTTGTTCTATTTCATTTTGCAAAAAGGGGGCTATTTAAATAATTTATTTCCTCTTCTGTTAACCTAAGCAATCTATATTTTTGTAGATATTCCACCATTTCATTTACATTATCAAATTTGTTGGCATAAAGTTGGGCAAAGTAACTCCAAATTATTACTCTAATTTCTTCTTCATTGGAGGAAAGTTCTCCCTTATCATTTTTGAGACTAACAATTTGATTTTCCTCTGTCCTTTCTCTAATCAAATTAACTAAAGGCTTATCTATTTTGTTGGTTTTTTCATAAAACCAACTCTTAGTTTTATTTATTAATTGAATAGTTTTCTTATTTTCAGTTTTATTAATCTCCCCTTTTATTTTCAGAATTTCCAATTTGGTATTTAATTGAGGGTTTTTAATTTGGTATTTTTCTAGATTTTTAAATTGTAAGTCCAATTCATTGATGTTCTCTTTCTCTGTTTTATGCAAGTAAGCATCTAGAGATATAAAATTACCCCTTATAACCGCTTTGGTCATATTCCACAAATTTTGGTATGTTGTCTCGTTATTGTCATTCTCCTGGATGAAATTATCGATTGTGTCTATGATTTGCTCTTTCACCCATTCATTCTTCAGGATTAGATTATTTAATTTCCAATTAATTTGTGGTCTGTTTTCTCCTGGTCTTATATTACCTGTGAGTTTTATTGCATCATGATCTGAAAAGGATGCATTTGCTATTTCTGCCTTTCTGCATTTGATTTTGAGGTTTTTATGCCCTAACACATGTTCCATTTTCGTATAAGTTCCATGAACCCCTGAAAATAAAGTATACTCCCTTCTATCGCCATTCAATTTCCTCCAGAGATCTATCATACCTAACTTTGCTAACCTTTTGTTTGCCTCCCTAACTTCTTTCTTATTTATTTTGTGGTTTGATTTATCTAGTTCTGAGAGAGCAAGGTTGAGATTCCCCACTAGTATAGTTTTACTGTCTATTTCTCCTTGCATCTCTGTTAGTTTCTCCTCTAGGAATTTGGATGCTATACCACTTGGTGCATATATGCTTTTTTATACCGTTTCATTGTCTATGGTACCCTTTAGTAAAATATAGTTTCCTTCCTTATCTCTTTTAATTAGATCTATTTTTGCTTTTACTTGATCTGAGATAAGGATTGCTACCCCTGCCTTTCTTTATTCACCTGAAGCATAAAAGATTCTGCTCCAGCCCTTTACCTTCACTCTGCATGTATCTCTATGTTTTAGATGTGTTTCTTGTAAACAACATATTGTAGGATTCTGGCTTTTAATCCAGTCTGCTACCCACTTCCATTTTATGGGAGAGTTCATCCCATTCACATTCACAGTTACAATAACTATATCTGTATTTCCTGCCATCTTATTTACCCAGAGTAATGATTTTCTCTTCCCTTTCCCCTCACTCCCTTCCTCCCTCCCCAGTACTTTATTTTTGATGACAACCTCCCTCCAACAGTCCTCCCCTCTTTAGATCCCCTAACTCCCCTTTACACCTTTCCCCTAATCCTTCTATTAGTTTATCCTTTTCCTTTCCTCCTTTGCCTGCCACCTTCCCACAGGGGGGGGGTCAGGCCTTTCTTTGAAGCCAAATGTGTCTGATATACTCTCATAGAGCCCAGTCTAATGAGAGTAAGATTCACACAATGCTCTTCGCCCTCCCTTGTTTCCCTCAGTTATATTAAATTTTCTATGCCTCTTCATGAGATTTTACCTTTTTTTACCTCCTTTTTTTACTTTATTTTGCCTCCTTTCCCCCCTTTTTTTAGTATGATATTCCTTCCGCCTCTAATTTCTTTTCCGTTATTATCAAAGTAAAATCCAATTATACCCCCATTCCTTAAGGATACCCATAGTGGAAATAGAGTTCTCAAGTGTTCTTTCCTTTTTACCTTTTTATGCTTCTCTTGAGTTCTGTGTTTGGAGGTCAAATTTTTTGTTCAGATCTGGTCTTTTCATTAGAAATAGGTGAAATTCTCCTGTATCATTGAATGACCATCTTCTTCCCTGCAAGATGATGCTCATTCTAGGTGGATAGCTTATTCTTGGCTGTAATCCAAGTTCTTTTGCTTTTAAGCATATCTGATTCCAGGCCCTGTGATCCTTTAATGTGGAAGCTGACAGATCTTGTGTAATTCTAATGACATTAACTATCTTTTCTTCATTGTACATATTTCACTTATGTTTATATATGATATCTCTTCCATTAAAATTTTAAGGGGCTTCCATTTTATTTCCATTTATTTTTTTCTAGTATTCTAGTGCTGAGCACAGTGGTCAGAACATAGTTGGTGCTTAATTAATGCTTTTGATTTATTGACTGATAAGTGGTATCTAAAATAGTATTGTTTAAAGGTTCAAATGAAATCATGCAAACTTTAAGGTACTGTGTAAATATCAGCTATTCCTTGTAGCTCCCTACATGTATTATGCAATAAATTCAGTGACAAATTCACCAAATCTTTATTAAGTATCTACTGTATTTCTATGAAAACAGAAGTTATATAAGAATCAATTGGGGACAGATAAGTGGTACAGTGGATAGAGCACTAGTCCTGAAGTCAGGAGGACCTGATTTCAAATCTGGTCTCAGACACTTAATACTTTCTAGCTGTGTGACCCTGGCCAAGTCACTTAATCCCAATTACCTCAGGAAAAAAAAAGAATCTGTTGGAAAATGATCAGACCTGAACATGACCCTTCTACAAATCTGGCAGTTTGGGATTGATTTAATTATATCCCATGAACTTCAAAACATTTATCAAATGAATTATTCATGTTTGCAATTCCATTGCACATTGTCCTGGTTCCTGTTTGTAAAACTCCAGATAAAATATTGGAGGAAAATTTTAGGTGCAGTTAATTTCTATTGTACATGTCTCTGACCAAAGCTTTCTCATTTTACTCAAGATTGTCCAGAGATGAGTCACAAGGATGGGAAAAAGCCTTGAATCAAAGTCATATAAATATTAATTTGAAGGAACTGAGGATTTTTAGCTTGGAAAAGAGAAGTCTCATGGGCAACATGAGAGCTGTCTTCAAATTATCCAAAGGGTTGTCATGTGGGAGTGGCATTCTTGCTGTGCTTGTCCCTTCCTGGCTTCCCTTGCCCTCGGAAGAGAACTAGAATAGAAGCCTCGAAGAGGCAAATTTCAACTTCATATCAGGAAAATCTTGCTGACAATTGCAGCTACTTTGAAGTATAATTGACTGTCTTTGGAAATAGTGGATTCTAGTTCAATGGAGCTCTCTCAATAGAAGTTGGATGACCACTTCTCTGACATGTTGATTCCTAGGTAACAGCTGAGGATTTTTCTTATTGTGATACTCTGTGATCCTGCAAAACTGCTTGTAGAGCACCCTTTTGGGCACTTGGAGAAAGAGAAAATTTTGGGTCAATTAACAACCTAGACTTTCTTAAGGACTTACAGTGTAGATAAAGCATAGTGTCTGCCTTCATGAATCTTGCAGTCTTATCTTGACTAAGTTGTTTCTTTCTGTCTTCACATTCTTACATCAGTGAATTTGTTCCCTCTTTTCTTCTTGCCTAGAATATCTCCTCTTCTTGTTTCCAACATACTTTTTCCGGTTGCCATCTCTTTGATTTTTTTTTAAATTTCACCTTTAATATGACTCTGAACTCCTGTTGCCCTTCATCTGAACTATATCATGTCCAATTTGACTTTTCTCTTACCATCTCTTCTCAACCAGATCGAGCTTCTTTGGAGCAAAGACTTCTGGAAATGCTCCAAAGTACTAGCATGCTGCTGGATGCATCAGTTATATTCAACAAGTCTTAGATTTATCACAAACTTGTTTTCTTAATATGACCTTTTTATTAAAAACAAGTTTTACTGATGCTTTATGGGATTGATTTCTATCACTGTTTTCTGTCATTTTTTGTTTCATTAACCCATTGCTATAACCATAGTTCCACAAGCTGAGGTCAATTAGGTGAAAGCTGAAATCTTTAGAGTTAGTCTTGCTCAGCCTGTTCTATTGACAAAGATTCTTTTGAATCCTACTTCGTTTTAGCAACTTGTTGCAGGTACTCACTTGTACAAAGCCATATAACCAATGTCTGGAACAGGAGAGGCAAATAGGGGATTTGAGCAATTTAGTTTTCTCTTGTTTCACAGAGTTTTTGCTTTGTTCCATGCATAAGAGTTAGGATGAAATCATTTGCAACTATCCTGAATTGACTGGTGTTAATATCCCTTAATAATGATAGTGAACGTTGCCATTTATATATCACTTAAAAGTTTGCCAATACTGTATTTAACTTGGCTTAAATTATTATATTAAAGAAACCACATGGTATAGTAGATAAGGCTGAGAATTTAGAGTCAGGGTATTCTATGTGCAAATCCTGTTGCAGACATTTATCTCTGTGATTCTGGATCTCTTTGTTCATCTATACAATGAAGAGATTGGATCGCTGGCTTCTAAGGTCACTTCTAGCTCCAAAACTAGGATCCTTTGATTTTACTTGAGTTTTTTTTAACAAGCCTAGAATGTTGGTTATGTGACTTTTATTGTGCTTTTTTTATAGATGAAGAAAATGAGGTTCATAGAAATGGAAGTATCCACTTTCAAAGTCTTTAAAATATATTTGAGTGGTTGATATTTTTCATAACTAATACAATGTGTTCATTTAAATTAAGAGCTGTACTTAATGTGGCCCATCTGTACTCCGCATACTGGTTTGGAACTCTGTGTAATTTCATATGAGAAATGCTCATGGTGGAAAAGTCCTCTAACAATACAGATTGGCACTTCCTGTCTAATTGCTATTCCTGTAGAATTGTCTAGGGGGATTGAGAGGTTAAATGGCTTGGCCCACTAGTAGCTTAACTAGTAGTTGTATTTATTACTGTTATCTACAAAGGGAAAAACAGAACCGTCCAAGCCTTTATTTCCTGGCAAGTACTTTTTGTTTGGTCTCTGTGGAAACAGTTCAGTATAAATCTGTGATGTTACAGATTATTTGATATCTTACAGCCATATTTCAGTGTGTCACTTGAAGATATGTCACATCACTTCAGATGTAGAGAATTATGGGATATGGTAACAAAGGGATATATTAGATGAAACCCATAGTGACCCAGCATTGTTGCCATGGCTCTGCTCAAAAACACTACCATGAAGTTTTTGAATGCAGAGGGAAGGGAGGAAGAGAAAGGGAGAGAGTGGCCCAAGATGTTAGCAAAATGACTGAAATTAAAAGGCTTAAAGAAAGTCTATTTTATCACTCAAACAAGAAGACAGAAATAACTCCACGTTTTTTAGCTAGTTCACCTTTTTTTCCACACAGCATTGCCACGCTGCATCAAGGCATTGAGTTGGGGACAGGAAATGGCCACTGTCACTTGAAGGCTGTCGAAGTCTTCAATGGCCATTGCCACTGACTCAATAAATTTGGGTGCCTTATTGTATCATCAAAACTCATATTTGAATTGTCTCTCACTCATTGTGCTGTGACAGATGACATGCAGAAAGTTTGACCATTAACTGCTGCATTCATTCCTTAAGGAGTTTTACATGATTTCATTGAGCTCAGTCTGAAATCAGGTATGACAGCTTGCAAACTGCAACTGACCAACTACACTGCAGACTGCCTTTTCTCCTAAGTGCCCCAACCCCCAGCCTCAGGCGTCAAAGCAGACAGACAACAAGGCCCAGGTAGTGAAGGTAGGCCATCAGTTGTTAACTGTGCCCCTCCCTGCCAAGTCTTAGCTGTATCCAGAGGATCTTACTGCCCAGGCTTGTTGTTGCTACAACAGCAACTGCAGCAAAGGCTCCTGAAGATTCCCCTTTTAGAGAAGAGGGAATACTTAAAATTCCTAGCACCTTTCCTCCCCTATGATGATTTACATAGATCTCACCCTACCTAGACCTTCCATATGGCATCCTTCTACCCTATTCCAAAATGGCCCTTGTTTGCATATTCCTACTACAAGGTAGGGAGTGTCCCACCCCAATCCCCAACTTCAATTCTCATTGAGTTGCCTGAAGAACTGAGAAGTTGAGTAATTTGCCCAGTGCCACATGTACATAGGTTGGAGATGAAAGTTGAACCAGGTAATTCTGCCTGTAAAAATAGTTCTCTATATGCTCCAACATATTCCTTCTCTTCTGTAACATATGGCTTAATAATCATGGAAATGGAACGTGTGATGGTGTGATATGTAGGTAGTCATTAGCCTAAGCAGCAAAGAAGCAATTAGATGAGGCTTGAGTGTGTTTCATATGCTTAATTTACAAAGGCCTGCAAGCCCCTGTTAGATATGCCTAAGTAGTTTTTTGTGGAAACAATGCCTTAGGGAAAACATGAGGGTTAAGAGCTATGGATTGTGCATTATGAAACTAGTGACTTCATAATATTATATATTAGAAATTATCCATGTGACTGATTTGTCTAAGAAAAGATACTTTCAAAATATGCCCTGAAGCAAATCCCGCTAAGTATTTTCAGGCCCTGAATTGTCTGATTTACAGGCAATGCAGTTATAGTGACAAGAGATGATAACAGTCGAGACCCTTTCTGATCTGTGACTCACTGCATGACCTTGTCACCAGTGTGCTTGGTATGCCTGTCATCCTGGCTAGAAGACTGTGCCAAGAGGTGACTCCTGTGGAGTGTGCTCTCAACTCAGCCGTCTAGAGAGGTAAGCAGGTCTCATTTATTTATTTATTTATTTATTTATTTATTTAGCTTTCTTTTTTTTATTAATACTTTTTATTTGCAAAACATATGTATGGGTAATTGCTAAACATTAACCCTTACAAAGCTTTCTGTTACAAATTTTTCCCCCCTACTCCCCACCCCTCCCCTAGATGGCAGGATATCCACTACATGATAATTATGTTGGAATACTTAAGAAATCGAATATATGTATAGTTATTGCATCATTTTTTGTGCAGGAAAAATCGTATCTACAAGAAAGAATAATCCAATAAAGGAAATACAATGCAAGCAAACCTCAATAGGGACCATGAAAATGTTATGTTTGTGGTCCACATTTCACATCCCTCTCTTTGGGTGTATATGGCTCTCTTCAATGAACAATTGGAACTGCTTTGAAGCATTTCATTGTTGAAGAGAGTCATGTCCATTAGAACTTATCCTCATATAGTATTGTTGTTGCCGTAAATAATGATCTCCTGGTTCTGCTCATTTCACACAGCATCAGTTCATGCAAGTCTCTCCAGTCGTCTCTGAAATCGTCCTGCTGGTCGTTTCTTACAGAGCAATAATATTCCATAACATTCATATACCATAATTTATTCAGCCACTCTCCAATTGATGGGCATCCATTCAGTTTCCAGTTTCTAGCCACTACAAAAAGAGCTGCCACAAACATTCTTGCACATGTTGGGCCCTTTCCTTCTCTTATGATTTCTTTGGGATATAAGCCCAATAGAAACAGTGCTGGGGCAAAGGGTATGCATAGTTTGATAACTTTTTGAGCATAGCTCCAAATTGCTCTCCGGAATGGCTGGATCTATTCACAGCTCCACCAACAATGCATCAGTGTCCCAGTCTTCCCACATCCCCTCCAACTTTCATCTTTATCTTTTCCTGTCATTTTAGCCAATCTGACAGGTGTGTAGTGGTACCTCAGAGTTGTCTTAATTTGCATTTCTCTGATCAATAGTTATTTGGAGCAACTTTTCATATGATTATAAATAGTTTTAATTTCCTCATCTGAAAATTGTCTGTTCATGTCCTTTGACCATTTATCAATTGGAGAATGGCTTGAATTCTTATAAATATGA